>JAVCKT010015789.1:8348-19605 GCA_032273925.1 Rhynchotus rufescens
CCTCAGCCTTCTCTTCTGCAGGGAAAACAGGCCCAGCTCACTCAGTCTCTCCTCATATGAAAGATGTTCCATTTGTGGAATTGTGTGAGAAAAGGCCAGACTGCACAGATAGGTGAACGGGAGCACTGGGGATCTCTTGGGAAATAGAGTTTTGCAAAGCCTAGATGATCCTATCAGTAGAACAAGAGAAAGCTGAGATTTCCTAAGTAACAGTATCAGAAGTGTCAAATTTGAATATAGGCACAGCAAATTGGTGAAAGAGTTGCTTATTTGAGAAAGTAATGGGGTGCAGAAAGAAAAGTGCAAGGGTAGTGAAAAGGAAGGCCAAGAAGTGGGAGAAATGATGGCAAGGTATACCTATTCTGTGGGCAGCTCTGTCTGTAGCACAGCCCTTTTGCTTGCTCACCACAGCTGGACTGGGACAGTGACCCAAACCCATTGCTCTGCCTGTACCATGAGGTCAGGTCGCATTTGGCAGTGGAGAGGATGGGGACAGGGAACAATTCAGGTCAGGATTGCTGGCAGGAGAACACACAGATGACACACAGGTCCAGCATCCTGATATTACCACGTTGGTGCCCGCTCCAGGCCTGGCAGCACTGACTGCTACCCATAGTTTCATAACACCTACGTGCTGCCCAAGTCCCATCACAGACATGAATGCTGGTGGGCTGGACCTCACCTTTGTTCTTATTCAAACTCGCCCCAAATGTCTGTTTGTTTTATGGCAGTTGGAGGTAAATACCTGCAAGCTTCTGAAATCCATCAGTGTCCTAGTGATGCTCACCTTTGAGTGACCAGATTCCCTAATATAAACTGACAGTATCTATTTTTTTGCTCAAGATTAAGCACACCAAATTTGTCACCATTGACTTTTAATACAGTTTGGGAATCTCAGCAGTGGGCCCAGGTTTTTATCTCCTCATTTTAAACACCAGGCAGAGGTGCATGAGGTAGGTCCCTTTGCCACCGTGAGGTCAATGAACAGATATAGGTGCTGGCAGGATAATTCTGACCTTGCCGTCACTAAAACACTCAGTAGAAGCATCTCTCTTTCCCCTTAGATTGGGATGAACTGCATCCCTTGCCCCTTACTTAAGGCTTCATGGTAGGGGAAAACTGTCAAATCCTTTCTTTTTTTTTTTTTTTTTTTTTAATCATTGCTAAATTACTATTAACTCACCTTGCAGGAGCAACTTAAGACTTAATTAATTGTTGTTTGTAACAAGCACAAAGATAATTGATGGAGGGCTCTACAGAAGTGCAAGTTGATCTATTAAGCTGAAGAACTAGTCTAATTAAATGCTTGAAATTGACAGTAGATAGCTAACCTTATTAAAGCAGAGGCTTTTTATCAATATTTTAATGCAACTGTAGCAAAGGTTGATTGTCTGTTTTGAAAAATACTACCATAAAGTTAATTATAGGCTAGTTAATTATGCCTATTAATTTAAAAGTAGTCATATGTAAAATAATGCAGATTTCTCTGTTCCTTGTATGCAAATGCAACGAGCAAAGGCCTTAATTTCTAAGAAATAAGTGTTAGAGCCAAAAACACTGGAAAATATCCATCTTTTCTCAAAAACATCTTTCAAAGGGCAATATTTAACAAATTTCACTCCACAACAAAACAATATAGACAGAAATATCAACACTCTGAGTGGGTCCAGAGTTTCCTGATTTCATGCTGCAGAGTTGACCTAACAACTACTGCTCATGGAAAGAGTAGTCTTATTCCCTTTTTCCTTCCACTCCCACTGTGTTCCTTGAATGAGTAGCAGTATCCTGACCCCACTGTGAATCAGCACATGGTGTGAAGCCACTAGAAAACTAACCCCATAAAATAAGGAATCTCTTCTGCAGGAATCAGTCCTGGAAGAGCTGTGTTCTGTGGATCCAGGTAAGCGCCAGAGCAGGGAGAAGTGGGGAGTAACTGTCCAAGCAGGTGTGGAAGAGAGACGAAAGCACAAGTTCAGCATCAGCTACTTCTTATGCAACCATTGTGAAATGAAGTTGTGCTTTCAGAAGTGAGGAGGAGTCAGCAGGCACCATGGGCTCCAGTCAAGCAAAGAGAAAGTAATTAATGGAAACACACCTGGCCATAATCAGAAATGTCACTGATATCAGTGACCTGCTATGGTACTGAACTGCCATGGACGGGAGCCAGCCACAACCACGGCTCCCGTGGGACTGCTGAGCTCCCTTGCTTTTCTCAGTTCATGCAATTGTACAAGGATGTAGGTCAACAGACCATGTACAACTGAGCATATGCCAATGGCACACAAAAATACAAAATGTTTGTGCAAGGTCTGACCAAACGCATCTCTAGCGATAACTGTTTTTCTGAGAATCAACAAAAATAGACACCTGGGGAATAGTATATTGAAAATCATACTTTGGGAAAAGTATAATGGAAGTTATACTTTTTGTGTACAACGATACCTCTCCCAAGTACTCTATCACCATCTATACATCTGTAGCTCTGGGGTTCAGGCACAAGGTAAGGGACTGTCTGCTTTGAATATGCAGAATGATATATGAATATGCAGAATGATATATGAATATCTTTTGTTTCATTTCGTTCTTCTATTGGCCTTTAAAAAAGAGTCCCCATAAAAGGGGACTTTTTTTTTCTCTATTTGCTCTCCCCCTTCATGATTTTACAGACCTATATCTTTACTTCCTCAAGTATCTTTGCAGTCAAGCTCAGGCGTGTGCACATGAACTTCGTGCTGTAACCACTCTGCACCTTTCCTTATCCCTGCCATTTTGGACCCCAGCAGCATAGTGTTCAAGGGCATGTTTCCTTGCTGAATGAGAGAATGGACAATTTTCTGAAAGGTGAAAGGTGGTAAGTATGAGATAAAAAGGGAAAACCCAGTGTCATAGGTGTGTTAGGCACTAAACTCCTAGAGCAGGTCTGGCTATTGGTGAGCTGTCCTTCAACTTCTGACACAAATCACCTGGTATCTTTTTCCTGCTGTAAGACTGTTGAAGGAAAATTCTACTGTTCATTTTGTTAGTAAAATACTTGGAAGTCTTTCCATACAGTCATGACTAGTCACCAGCAACACATCCCATTTACAGTTCTCTTAATGCTGCACACCATGCCCACTATATGACCTTTAATACTCAGGTCATCTAGAAGCTGAAGTCCTTTTGTAGAGGCACTCCACATACTTCAGACTTTTTAGGCATCCAAGATGCAGGCAGTTTCTTCCTGGAATCTGAATTTCAGGGGCTGGGGCTTGCATGCCTAAACCCTACTGAAAATTGCCTTAGTGATGAATCACTCTTGAGATTGGGTTTAATCTCTTAAAGTACTGTAAAGCTCTTGGAAAATATAGTCTATGACTTATTTTAGAGGTATTTGTATTTTTTATTTCTCCTATTATCTCCTAGTGTCCCACTAGGACACCCCATAACAAGAAACAAGAATATATAGAGACTCCTCTTAAGAGAGAGCAAGAAGTAGTTGTACATTGAGTAATAGTACATCCAGTAGTAGTACATAGTAGTACATCAAGTGAAGTATTTCCAGTAAAAATAGGGAAATATTAATGCCATTATATAAAGTCTGGATGAGACCATATTTGGTCATCCTAAGGCCAAGAAAGAAGAACTCAAACTGGAAAAATTTCCAAGAAGAACAGCTTGAATGGCTGGAAGAACAGCCACTAGATGTTCTAGCATGTTAGATAGAGGGAAAACAAAACACCTTGCCTCTTTAACCGATCGCATCAAAGACTGCCTTACATAATATGATTGTTATACAGCAATGGAATAAATGCCAGAGATGGAAAGGACTATGTAAGAGAAAGGAAAACGTTAGCACAACAAATAGATATAAAATAGCCATTAATAAGGCTAGAAATCAGAAAAGTTTTTTCCTATCAGAAGAATGAGGTTCTCTGAGCTTTCCCTAAAGAAACAAACTACCTAGACAGTTTTAAGCTTGAAAAGTTTGTGAAAGGAATTATATCATAAGGTCACATGATCATATCACAGCAAGTCTCTGGCAGTCCTACTTTCCAAAATATTTATATCCAGATAGGGCTGAGCCAGATGAGAACACCGTACATGAACAGGAAGCTTGGCTCAGGAACCAGACTTTATAACTTGGATATAAAAGTACAATCCAAAAACTACTTGACTTCCAGGATCTCCTCAAAAGAAAGTAAAAATATTTTTAAATAGTTCTTTCTGTATTGACACATAAAAGGATGGTGAACTTTTATTTCTTCCTGGCCCATTAACAGCATATTGGTGAATGCCTTTGAGAACTGGAAGGTCCTGGGCAACTTGAAAGTCACAAAGGAGTTAGGTGAGGGAAACTTGGCATGTTGTTATTAAACAGTGGAAAAGTGGGGAAGCTCAAGAGGGCTGGAAATAAGCAGGAAGGAGGTCAGATATGGCAATAAGGATCACTTGGCTAAGTAGAGGCCAGTTATCCTTCCACTCTCTGATGAGAGGATGGAGTTGCTTACATTAGCAAGATTCAATTCGCAAAAATTGAGAAAAGAGTACAGAATTCATGGAATACACATAGTTCACTGTCCTTTTCAAACCTATTGGAGGGACTACGCATTTGAATGGAGATAGTAACCGGACTATTTAAATCTTTGTACTCTTGTAGCACTACAGTTAAAAAGAACATCATGGAGTGTCAATAAAGACTACATTAACTGGAACATGAACAAGCTAATTGACAGATCTGAAAGAGTGGATGTCACTGAGGAATCATGTAATGATGTATTAACAGGATCAACATATACTCAATGCTATTCAACATTTTCTGTGATGTTCTGGAAGCAAGTATAAAAAACGCATTAGAGATTTTTGTAGATGACACAAAGATTGAGAGGATGATAAATAATGATGAAGATAAGACTGTCATCTAGAATCATTTGGAAAGAGAGATAAATTGAGATGATTAAAACAGCTATGTTTTAAATTGCAGAGATGGAAAATTATAGAGTTCCTAGGAAAGAAAGCTGGTCGTCTGCAGAATGGAAGGTTGAATCTGAAAAGTGGTAACTATGAAGGGATTTTGGGGTCCTATATACAAAGTCACTCTACATGAGTTCCCAACATGACAAAAGAGGTTAAAGCATCTTAAATGAATCCTGGAAAAATCTTACTGTTCTGTTGTCTTTTTTAAAGTATGCAGGCAGAGTGGAAAAATCACAGAAGTAAGAAAAAGCTGTAGAAAAAAAGTGCTTCCAGTGAGAATTACAACCTCAGTCTCCTTAGATTATCAGAAACAAGATGAAAGGTGTTTGATTAGAGCATATACATTTACAGTGCAAAAACGTGATGTGCAAAAGAAAAAAAACAAATAATAAAAAAAGAAGGCATAATAAGTGTCACAGCAGCCACACACTGTGTCCAGCTGAGATACATTTCAAGTAATTCCAACTAGGGAAACAACCACCCATGGTGGATCCACCAAACACAAGATGCAGGGTCAGCTGGAGGATAACTGAGCAACTGTGGGCACTGTGTATGGCTTATAATGTGTGTGGTGCCCTCAAGCCTCAAACTTCTTGAAATCAGAAAAGTCAATTAGTTCCCAGCGACAACTTTCTAAGTGATGGAATGAAACAATTTGTGAGTAAAGGCAAATAACAGCACTGTGTGTAAGAGTAATAATAATTGAGTTTGACAGCACAGCAGACTCCAAATGTTGATGAATTCAAGCTTTTTAAAGCTGTGGCTATTACCCTCATTATAATCACACTTGTGACCAGTTGAATTCTGGCATTTTTTGCTTCCCAAGCACTCAGATTCATCTCCTAGCTGCCACCCAGGTGGGTGCAGAGATTGGGGATGCCCATTCCGGCTCTGGCCCTTTGTGTAGGACTTGTAGTAAATTTGCTTTGCTAGCCCATTTCAGCCCAAAAGAGATAGATAGATGCATTTGACTAGAAACTGTAAACTGAGGGAAAATGTCTGGAATAAATGTGTAAGAGACACCCTGCCTGCAGGTCTGTGATAGGGGTTAAAATCCAGACGCATGAGGAGTAGCTTCTTGCTTTTGCATCCAGGGAAGCAGAAGACTGTAGTTTCTTGTAACAAATCCAGCAATATAAAATATATTTGAACTTATCTTCACTTCTGTCTGTAATTGAGGTATCTTACCAAATGCTACTTTGGTAAGGTGCCTTGATTAAAAGGATCTGTGCATGTCTGAGAATTTTATATCTGTGTCTGCATGTGTGTGTGTGTGTGTGTATGTGTGTGTAAATTTAAGTACTCCAAATTATGTTTCAGCTTCCAATTGAGGGTGGAACAGTGTTGGTGGCCTGACTGCAAGATGCAGCAAATTTACAAGGCATGCTCATGATGAGAGAAATGCAGAGTATAGTCAGAGAGAATTTTAGCAGAGGCTAGAAAAAGACAACTTCAAAATATTGTTAGAGCTGAGCTCATTAAATGCTCTTGTTTTGATCTCTGCATCCCACATAGTGTAAAGGGTCCTCTGGCTGCGTATCAAGGCGGGTGGAAAGATCAATTCATATCAAGGACATCAGCAGAGGTAAGCAAGGATATGGGTGTCTTCTTTCACTTGCATTTTTTGTCTTTCATTTATGGCTAAATTTAACCTTAAACTTGGAGTGCAAGAGCAAAGGTACACTGAGCTACAGATGTTGGAAGACCAAAAGCATGAGCAGGCAGTGGGGCCGTGGATGCAGCAGGATGTAAATATGGGCCATGAAATGTAAATACGGGAGAGTGGCAGGGTCACAGGCAATAAACACAGGCAAGGCGAAGAGATCCTGTATAAACACGAGGAAGGAGGTGCTGGCAACATCAGGATTTCTCAAAACTACAGAAGCTGCAAGAATCAAACTCTGGTGCATGGCAGGGCCAGGAGCTGCCAGCCAAGAGGGGACTGGGGTGAGGAGGGCACTATTGTCATATGGGCACCATATGCACCAGCTAGGGATGTGGGAAACCAGCAGAAGGCAAAAAAAAAAGACAGAAATCTGTGAAAGCAGAGGCCTCTGATTGTAAACACAGCAGAACTGCACTGCAGCTGTAGTGCCTAATAGCGCGCGGGGAGGAAGCTGCCGTCCTGGATCCACCAAGGGAGCAGGAGTTGTATAAAACAAATGTTCCTCCTAAAGAATGTGTGTATCATTGGCTTTATAAAGTAGCACAAGACAGGCAGCCTCTGCACACGGCCAAAGACACTGTGGAAATGATGTCATTACAGACACAAAGGAAATTGTCTTCTGAAGAAAATGTTTTTTTATTGAGGAAATTAAATACAGAGGCAATCCTACTCCTGACTTAGTGTCCTAGGTTTTGCTGATAGAACAAGACCGAATCTAATGAGATATTGCTCCTGATCTCATCTTTTTCACTGTATTTCATTGGACCAAGCATAGGAATCTCACTTTTGTTACCAGAACATGAAGACAATGCATGCACTGAGGCTCTCCTAGGACCATGTTTCCAGTGAGGCTGTTATTGTATCAAAGTGGGGAAAAATGGGAAAAAAAATGAATTTGGCCATTTAACAGAGGGATGTGAAATAGGTTAAATGGTGGTTAGAGGAGATTTGGAGTAATTAAGGTTGTAAAATGGCACCTCTGTTAGGTGGGATGAATCCTCTTCTCTGCTCTTCTCCAGAACACAAGCCCTCAAGTGCAGTCATACGTGACCCAGCTGCACATAGTCCACAGGAGCTACACGAGAGTCCATATGAGCTGGTCGATGCTAAGTCAGGTCAGTCTTGTGGCAACCTCCCTGCACCGACCACTAAGACCTAAGTATGTAGTTCTATTTATACAGAAGGAGAAATGTTATTAAGTGGGATTCCAGATACAGACATACTCGTCTAAAATGACATCAGTGTCTTAGCAGAGGTCATTGATATGTCATTGAAGCAGGGAAGCTGACCAAGAGATTAAGACATCTCGGCATGTGTTATTTATGGGAAAGAGAGTCTCAGCAAGGAGCTGTGTGGCAATTTCTGGGGGCGAAAACACTCACGGTGTCTGGATAAGGAACAGTTTGTGCAATCTGTCTAGGAAGGAAGAAGTCATTTGATTCAAGGAGAAAAGCATACAGATAACCAAAACAACCCCAGGAGGCTGCTGTGCAAAGACTCTCGGGAAGGCACAGCAGTGATGTTATGTTTCGGTAAACATGAAAGCTCTTCAGAGCACTAAACATGCAGGCAGGAGGGGAACCTTTTGAAAACTATGGTCCCTGTGGTGAGGGGCAAAGTCCAGTAAAAAAGTGAGATATTAACAAAATTCTGTTGAGCTGCATAAAAAAAAATGCAGATATTGTGCAACAAATGTAAGCAGTCCTTGGTGTGGCCTATTTCATTCTTTAATGCTATTTGCTTAAAATGTTGGGGCAGCTGTTTCAATTGGAAAAATATATGCGGGCTCCTGACTGGTTTAGAATGAGTTTCCCTCCTGATCCATGGGTTAGTTTTCCTACTACAGCTTTGAGTATCATAGCAAATCTGACAGCATTTGTCTAAACTCTAACCCACTGAGGAGTGTTGTCATGTTAAAAGCCAGACTGAATTTGGTGGAGCCAAGCCCAGTTTTCCTTTCATGGTACTTCCAATAAAACAGTCATATTGACTGTATGGGAATATGCTTTTTATATGGAAAAGCAGGAGATAATAAATAGAAATATTGGTTTACTGACCAGGACAGCACGGCTGCCCAGAGCTGGATCCACTAGTTTCAAAGGAGCTACCTGAGGTTTGGGCTGAGGATTGGGCCCCATAGTCATGTTTTACTGAAACCTTGACATAGCACAAATAAAACATAGCTGAAATGGTGGTTGCTAGAGGCAAGAGAAAAGGAAATGAGCCAAGTGTGATGTCTTTGTACAGTTCCGAGTTATAAAAATGTATTTTGCTAGCTTCATGGTAAGCAGGACTTTGAACTCCCATTCATTCTAGATTTTCTCTCCCATGACATAAAATAATTCCCTGTGACTCTTTATAACCCCTACACTCCTTGGAGCTTGTTCCGTGCAATGTTACACTACCGGAGCTCCTAAAGCTCTTGTGCAATTGGGTGAGATCACAGAATATCTTACTCCATGCGGCTTGCACTATCTTGCCTGGCTGATGGTTAGTCATAGTTAAAACACTAAAAAACAAATCATGTCGAATTACAGGAGTAATTATTAACAGCAATAGGAAATCCAGGCATGCAAGTGATTTCTGATAAGTAAGAAATCAAATTTACCCTGATATACGTAAGTCCTTTGAAACTCCTGTGCCTGCAGTTTGAAAAATCAGACTTATATTTGTGTTACGTGCTGTATGCACACACATGTTAATGATGCAGGCTGGTTCAGGAGCAAGGCGATGGCGGTGTCATATTTTCAGATGTCAAGTTTGCCCTCTGAATGTTGTATAGAAAATTGCCCAGTGTTCTTGAATTTAACCTTTCAGCAGATGCACCATGATGTTCAGATTAAAGAAACTCTGACAGTCAGGAAGTACTAACCCACAGCAGAGTTTTCCTTTGAAGTCTGTCATTGGCCTTTTTAGAAAATCTCATATTAAAAGGCTATCAACATGCAAGGCATAGAGCACAAGCTCTCTATCTAACTTCCTGTTTTTTGCCCTCATGAAAGCATTGGGGACAGTCAGGGGGCTTTCATAGTCTTTTTATTTACACAAAGCCTCTGGGAAATGCAATATGAAAATGACCCCAGAGCACTTTGCTGTGGTGCTCCCTGACCAGGAGGTATGAGCAAACTGGATGGGACTCAAACCTATAGCCTTGGTGGTTCAGCGGGGTTTCTAATCACCACGAAAAGAACAGCACGGCATAATGTGGGAGAAAAAAAAAAAAAAAAAAGAATCTGTCTGGTCAAAAAGGAGCTTATTTGGGTGCTTCCAGGTGGTGGTCAGATGGCAATGATTTCTTGAGGAAAATGAAAAGAACTAAGAATGAAAGAACTGTTGGTATGAACATATGAGGAGGTTGACCAGGGGTGGGAAAGTGAGAAGACACAGCGTGGGGGTCTGACTCCTCTGCGGAGGACAAATCATGGATGGATGAGCAGGAGAGTGTTCCCCATGGGGATCCCCACGGGGATCTCTCAACACTTTCCTCAGCTGTGGAGCCCCACATCGGCCACCCTATCGCACTGCTGCCTGTGCCCGGAGCCTCGTCTCCCTGATGATATATCCTTGCTTAATCCTTCATTGCTCTCTAGAAGCAGCTGGTGGAGCCTTTGGGAGACATCCATGCTAATGTGTTTTATCACCAGGACATTTTCTGTTTGCCCGCATGGTTGTGAGGGAATAGATGCTTTTAAAATAAGCTGCTCAGTCAAAGAGGATGAGCTGCAGCTGAGAAATGCCATGGAGTGCATAGGACAGACTGAAAGGAGAAGAATGCAAAAGCCCAGAGGCCACTGGTATGAACATTTGCACTCAAGGGAAAAATTCTGACATGCAGCAACTCTACAGTCTTTCAATAATATTTGTAGCTTGACCCCAGATTATTCCCTGGGGTGTTTCTTTTTTCTTTCTTTTTTTTTTTTTTTTTTGTGGTAAACCATTCCAGGTTGATTCAATACCAGCCCCAAGCCTGTCAGAAGATGGGACTGTGCCTACAAGTCTAACCTGGGGGCCACAAAATGAAGACACCAAATGACAAGCTCCTTTCCTGTTTGCCTGAATAAATTCAGCTCTAACATTAGAATAAAACTTCTCCACAGGCCTCTGGAGGAGCGTTTTGAGGATTCACTTCTTCTCAGAGTTTGAAAAGTCATTTGGAAGTGAAAAATGCTGGGATAATGCAAAGCTGTATTCTCCTGCAAGAAAATTGATTGCTTCTTTCGTCAGGCAATGAAGTTCAGAAAAGTAGTTTGGAAATCAACATGTTTCCAGGTCTCTGGCAGCCATCCTCTCCTTGCCAGTGGCTCTGTTACAGCAGGATGCTGCAATCTTTGGGAAACAGAGACAAAAAAGCCCTTGAGTGCCTCATGGCTCCAGGTCTGCAGAGCTGCTGCTGTCATTTATATGGAGGAGTAAGGACTGGATCCAGCTGCCTTTGCAAGAAGGAACTGAGGAAAACCTCCCCGTCCCCTTGTCAGTGTCACTGCGGCATGTTTGACTCAAGGCACACAGGTGAATGGATGCAGATCCAAATCTCCGAAACCGGCAAAACTGCAAGAGGGTATCATAGAATCACAGAATGCTTAAGGTTGGAAGGGACCTCAGAGGTCATCTAGTCCAACCTCCCTGCTCACGCAGGGT
>JAVCKT010015791.1:0-27503 GCA_032273925.1 Rhynchotus rufescens
AGTTTGCAATAGTCAAAACGTAGCTCAGGCTTGTTCTGAAGCCCAGTCCCTTGGCTTCTCATTAGTTCCTCCCCAAACTCCCTGCCTCTATGTGTGGTTTGGAGCCTTTGGAAAGCTGCCAGGCCCTCAAAGCAGAGGAGCGAACCCTCCTCCCGCACAAGGAGCCTCCTCCCTGGCCTGAGGGTCTCCTGCAGCAGCAGTCAGCCCCTGCCTATTGCTGCAGGAACCACATCAGGCCCTATTTTTCCTAAGCTCATCAAAACCCATCTGGAAGCCAGTTAGAGCTCATCACTCCTATCCTCCAGACTGAAGGTGACACCAGCATCTTATTCCTAGGCTGCCTGGGAGGTTCTCATTTCCAGCCCAGTTTCACTGCCTGGCAGTTTGGACCCATGTCAGTGTGTGCCCATATCATACCCTCACTTGACAAGTGTGCCCCAGGGTGTCTAGAGAAAGTAGCCCTGGTTTAGCCAGTCCTTGTTATGTACCCAAGCACACATGGCTCCCATCTCCTCTCACGTCTCCTTCTCACCCCATCCCCACAGCACCCAGGCAGTCCCTGCACACGCTTCCCTCTGACTCCATCCTTCTTGGATGTGTGACCAGAATTGTAAACTTGGAAAAGAAAGTGCAGAAACCTAAGATAAATGGGGTGCATCTGGTAAATCTGCTCCAAACACCTTTAATTTGCTTGACCAGCACTTAGTCAGCAAATACCCAAAGGTCTGCGTGACCTTGGCTGAGCAATAGGCCTGGTAACATGGTTTGGGTTGGCAATTTGAGAGGGCTTCGTCAGAGCAGAGCACCCGCTGCAGCGGCCTGACAGCAGCCTGGCAGCAGCAACCCTGCTGCAGTTGCTCCTGCTCCTGAGACCACAAAGAAAGGGTCACAATAGTGTTTCTTATTTTACCACAACTGGGTCTATTGTAGTGAGCAAATGCCTGTTCCCTTGGCGGAGCGTGGAAGAGCTGATCTGGGAACTGGGTGACAAGGGAGTTCCAATGACAATCTTCTCTATTGACCTTTCCTATTTCTAAAATGAATTGAAACTGATTTTTCACTGCCTGCCCTAATTAGACTAATAAAATATTTCTGGGGAAAGCACTGAATAAAAGGAGAAGTGATTATTAAAAGTCCAATCCTCAAAAATACCCTAGATATAAGCAGAGTCAGTCACTATATTAATGTACATTTAGAATTACTCATACACTTTGCATATTATAGCAGGAACAGCACTGAAAACCAACACTGTAGAGAATGAAAGATCTAATAGATGATTTGTACGGATTTAGCCTTACAACACCAGCTTCTCACTCTCATCATACATTAATAACAGTAACAGAAACGAAAATACTGAAAAGCTGAAAATAATGTGGAAACAACAAAGCACAGGATGCCCCATGTAGCTGTCGCAGTCCTAAATGTTTATCTGTGTTCATGCAATACAGAAAGGCTGTATAATATAAATCTAGTCACCTAGGCCTGGATGAGTAGATTTACAGGATGACTAGATTATTTGCATTATATATTCTGCAGTAGCTGAGTTTCTGTGACTGTCAGTTCCCAGTTAAACACGCTATGACATCATGCAGGTGCAGTAATAGCTGAAATATTATTTATCCCTCTTCACAGCGCTTCACATCGGAGACACATTATGACAATAGCAGAGATTGTATCTACATGATTTACTCCTTGTGCATATGCTGTATTTACAAGAATAGATTTCATTCCACCGTATGTGATTTATTCTTAACTGTAAAAGAATTCCGCAAGAGATCTATCAAAAGTAATGGAAGACATAATATTTTCTAAGAAGATAATATTTTCTATTTGCTCCAGCGAATGGATCTTTAACAGGTTACTCAGAGAGCTGCCATCCAGGCAGCTGTTACCCAGCAGAGCACGAGGGATAGTTTGGAAAACATGGAGCCCCCGGCACTGCAGTGCGCCCCTGCCTTCGTGCTGTGCCACGTCCTCCCAGGCTGCTCATTGCTCACTGTTTAGTGAACCTCACACCTCGGGATTGCTTTGGGAGGCTAGCCACGTGGCAGGAAATCTTGCTGGATTTCAGGGAGAAGGATGGAAAAAAACCCTTTGCCCTCATCTGTTCAAACTGCTCAGGCAGAAATAGAGATGTAGGGCTTGAACCCCAATTACATTTGAATATTTACATATCTTTGGACTCCATCTCCTTCAGATTTTCTCACAGAGCAATTTACATGTTAATGAACCCTAGAAATAATTCCCAAATCAAAACACGTTTCCTATCAAAAAACATATGGACTTTGAACAGAACTGCATGGCAGCTTCCGATTTGAATGCTTTCAAGTTGAAAGGGATCAACATCATTTGTCATTTTAAGCTTTCACTCATTTTCTTGGGGTCTATTTTGAACAAACTCATTCCATAAAGTTATGGGGTTAAAAAATAAGAGGGAAAAAAAGGCATTCTGGGTAAAACCAGAAAGTGTTTTGCATATTTTCAAATATGCCAGCGCTTTGGGAACCAGGGATCCTGGTTTTATGCCCTTCTGCAGCCCAATGCTGTGGAGGGTGCTGCGTTCATCTATACTGCCTCTCTTGGCATCCACAGTGTCCAGGCATCTCCCATAAGGCCTCCTTCTGCAATGAGATTTATTATCCTATGGGGGATCTCGTACAAAGAGTGTCACCAACAGATACAGGAATCTGCGAGTCTGGGAGTCCTTATGCTGATGTTTTTTGTGGTATGAACTAAGTTATTTAAGTAATTAACATTGCATTCCACTGTTTTGTCCTGAAGAAGAATTAAAACTAAATTGGAAGTAGCAATAAGGACAGAGATAGGCTTGCATGTGCTGTCATCACGCAGGATGACCAGCAGGTATGTCTTGATTTTCTTGTATTCCAAGAAAAAAATTCTCAAGGCAGATCTGAATCTTAATTTTGTCACCAACTCTGATTGCCACTGCGTATTCAGCTAGCACTCCAGATGAACCCCCTTTGATTTCTGACTTACACTTGCACCGTGCGGGAGGTGAGTTTAGCATGCTGACAACTTGTCCTCGCCGTGTCATGCATTAGAGGACTCGAGGCTTTTCGCATACCAATCTTTCTGTCACATTAGGCTTAGGCTGCAAGTGGCAACACACAGCAGATGTAGCCAGTCTGATTTCTATGGGCACAACTTCCATAGTCCGAAGACTCTATTAAAGCTTTTCTGTTGTCTTCTAGAGAAAAAAAAAAAGTGCACAGTTTTGCAGAATTTTCTTTTTCCAGTAGGCTTCATAGCAATGCACATGCACAAATGTGCAATCTTTCCTCCTGCTGCACCGGCACTGCTTCACTCAGCCTGATAAAATGCTCCCTCAGAGGCAGCTCCTGCCTGCATTTCAGCTTGGTTGCCCACTTTCTTGTTTCATTACTCAAGGGCTCGTGCCCGCGGCCGCACTGCGGGTGGGAATGGGGGCAGGCAGGAAGGTGGTGGCTGCTCCTTGGCACAGGGGCCATATGTGCTCTACTCCCTGTTGAGAGCTGGGAATTAATCTGGGCTGCAAACGACCCCTGCTAGCTATCTTCTCTGCTAGATTTAGGGGAGGTTTGGAGGCTGAGCTTTCCACGTCCATGCAAGATTCATCATTTTCAGCCTTTTCTCAGTGCCAGGTTCAGACAGCAACTTGTGTCACGGCCTTGGCTGGGCCTTTCCTAGTGGTTCAGTGGGGTTTCGTTCTGGCTCTGTGCAAGCCTTAAGTTCAGCAAATCAGCATTTGCTGATGAAAAAACATATTCCTAAACCTGAAGCCAGCTGGCTCCAGCAGGCATCTTTATTAGGCTTCCTGGGATGTCGATATTACTGACTGAAACTGAACGGTTTGGACCATCACGCTCAGTATGCTCCTGCCTCGCTTTAGCTCTTCTCATCACATGAACATTTAGAAATGATCACCTGCACTTCTCACAGCCATTACCCCACTCAGTCTTAAAGTGGATTTTCTTCTGGACACATTTTGGTTTGCAAACCAGTATTTCCCTGCTCAGCTCAGAGAAGTGCCCCCATGCAGAGGAGGGAGGTTCAAGTGTCTAGGTAAGTATAATGGCTACATTTCCAGTCTGTCCTCCAGTTCTCCACACTCACTTGCAGGAGGGCACCAAGCCTCCATGGAGACTTCTACCTATCTCAGACAGTCTGGAGACACTTGCTTTGGTTAAGGAATTCGGTAGCTAAGGAATTTGGTCGTGGTATCAAGAAGATAAGCCCAGGGGAGCAGGTTCTGTCTACACTGAGCCTTCACAAATCGTGATACGCAGATTCGCCGCTGAAATTCCTGCAGACGGGCTGTACATCTCTGGCAAGATGATGTTATTTTGAGCTACAGCAACATAATCATATCAAATAATTGCTTCATTTCTCTACACTGTTTTGTTTTCCTGTCATTGGCAAGAAATAATTAGAATTCACTGTAAATAAGATCACATAAAATAACTGAAAAAGCTAAAAGAAAAAAACAGATTTTTTTTTCTTGATCTTGTTTGTTTTTTTCACATCCTGCTTTTTGGTTTAAAACCTGGATTTCATTCCTTGGAAAAGCATTTTTTTCTCTCTTTTTTTCCTTATTTAGTTCTGTAAACTAGTTTACAAGTGAAAAAAGACTGACAATAAAAAGATTAACCCCTGAAGCGCAAATGAAGTGACATGGAGCGATGGCAAGGATGGGTGAAGAGTCCTCTTTCTTAGTATCACACATTGAAATATCATGGAGTGTGAGGAGGAAAAGAAAATGTTTGAGGCTTTCCTTAAGAAGCAGTAAACACATAAAGGCCAAGCACACGCTAGAAAATATAAGCCTACCTAGGGCATAATTTATCTCTGTCATGTATCAATGGAACTGGCCTTTATTTAAAGAGCAGTTTAATTAATGAAATTACTGCTATTGAAGTCCTTCAGCATAGCAAAGGAATCTATATATTCTCTGCCTTTAGAAAGTTTCACACTTTTTCATATAAGTATCAAATAGCAATATTGATCAGGCAATTACCAGATGAAGAACAACAGCGAAAGCTACTAAAGCAAACAGGGTCTCTGTCTGCCCCAATGCAGCTCAAACACACACGTGTGTGTCTGTGTTTTCATGTGCCTGAAAACTAAATCAAATCACACGTTGTGTTCCAGCAGGTTTGCTTTTGAAAAGGGGGAAGAAAAATCCTTTTAGAAAAAAGAAGCCACCCTGATGCTGTTAAAAGGCTCGAGGCAGTTTCTACCCCATTTATTCTTTTGGATTTTTCTCAGCCCCATCTGCTTGTGTCCTGTTGAGCAATCAGAGCAAAGCGGCTAGCCGGGCTATAAAGAGCGGAGAGCAGGTGGGCCTGCGGGTAATGTGCGAGGCGAGGGCTGCGTCCTCGGCCCAGGGCTGCTCCGATTTGACAGCCTGATCAGTAACCTCATTTGTCCACTTTTTGTTATTTATTTTAACATCGATATTATTTTAACATAGATATTTTAATACAGAACTTGTCAGCAAAGCACTTATTTGTGATTAAATATCAGAGGGAGATCGTGCGGATAATATGCTAAGGAAAATAACTTCCTGCTGATTTACCTGTTTTTTAACTGGACTGGACCTCACATTTCCACATAGAAACCAAAACTAATTTTAGACTCTCCCCCCTCACACGGCCAGTCCTTTATTAAGAGTCGTTCAGGGACTGCATCTGATGAGACCGGGTAACAGAGCATGGAGAGAGCTCGCCCGGCCTCCTTGCTCTGGGACTGGCCAGCCACCATGTCTGGGCTTGAGGGCACAAGCACATACACGTCTGCAGCTATAAAGCTGTGCGCATCTATATACGTATGCATAGATACAGGTGGAGTGTCACTGCCTCGGCAGGGCCAGGGAGGCGCTGCAGGGAGGGAGCCGGGGACCGGAGACACTTGGGAGAGCCCTCGCTCCTCCCAGCTGCTGACGGCTGCGTGGACATGCTAGGTCTTTGTGGGGTGGGATGGGATGGGATGGGATGGGATGTGCAGCAGGAGGAAAGCCCCGCACTCTGCACTGGGATGTCACTGACCCCACAGCAAGTCCCCGCACCGACAGGATGAGCGGGTGTCACGCCGGGTGGGCAGCACCTTCGCAACACCGTGCACCTCGGCTTCCTCAGTCATGGCTTTCTTTTTTTAAAAAATATTTTTCCTACATTTTTAAATGAAAAATGCTAAGCACTCCTCATCCTGTCTTCTCATTCTCATAAAATCGGCACCTTAATTACGTTGCCCTGATCAATGTACTAATTGAGTGACGATGGTGCTTTTGCCTTTAGTAGAGCTATCAGGGTGATGGTGTAGTATAAAAATTTAATACTCTTCTTTCTTCTATCTTAATTAGACCTAATGAGCTACTTGCTTTAACAAACAAGCACATTCCAATATCCTGTCTATATTTTTCCCAGCAAGGCAATATCACGTTAGCTGAAATTGTGTTTCTCAATAATTGAATGAGTTTAAGAATGACAATAAGTGATAAGATCTATAGAGGTGCCTATGTGATAGAAGCCAGTTCCCTCCACGGGTACTGATGGAGAGGTTTAGTTTATTCACTTATTTATTAAACAAATGCTTCTCCCTTAGGCAAAGCGGGTCCCAATTAAGAACCATATTTTCAAATGATAAAAGTAAGTATTCTAATAAAAGCACTAATTGGCAAGTATGTTCTTTAAAGATAGTCATAAATTAGGATATCTCATGGCAAGTAACACCACTTCCATTAGCATCTGTACAATGCAAGACACAATTTCCCTATTAAGCAGGTTTGCATTTTGCAGCCTGCGGTTTGCCAGATGCAAATATCCTCCAGGACATCAGTGAGGCAGACAGGCTCCTGAGCTAACTGGAAACTGGAGAGTTTCAGCAGGAGAAATGCAGACAGAGCATCTAGTCCTTACTCTTTTTGAATCCACAATTAAAGAGCTGACAGACAAGCAAAAAAAGTGCAGGCAACCCAAGAAGCTGAGAGATCAAGCACAATCAAAAAGTGCCAGAAGGAGAGGCAGAAAGGCTTTATACAAAGGGAATTTAGAAGATGAATATCTACAAAGGTGAGAAATTGGGAAAAAAATGTTTCTGGAGCGAGAGAATTGTAGCAGAAGAGAAGAAATAAAACCTATTTGAATTCCTTCAGGAAGACAGACCCAGTGGAATTTTTATACACAGATCCTGAAAAGCTGCTTGCAACTTTGCAGGGTTAGGCCAAGGAAAAACCATGAAATGCAAACATGAATCAGTGAAGTTATTCCTACGGCTGAGGATCTTCCCGCAGCGTTTTGGGGCTCCTGGTGCAGGGTGCGCTGCCCTCCGAGCCTCAGCCAGCAGCACATTCAGCCTGGGGTCTGCAGGCACCGAGCACTGACCCGGCTCGGCGGCCCCAGCGAAGCCCTGCAGACGCGACCGAGCCGGTCACGGGAGCAGCTTGGGAGCAGCAGTCAAATGAGCTGTGAACAACGGGATTCCTAGTGGGCAATGAGAGCCTCCCTTCAAACCACCACGGTCCCAGACTTTCACACAGGCTTTCAGATATGGGCATTTAGAGACAGATAGGCACAGAGATCACTGCTAAGGAAGATCTAAGCGTGTTTTATACAGGAGTGAGGCAGCTGCACAAATTGCATTATAATATACAGAAGAATGTGAATTTCCCTCATTCATGTGTAAATAGCACTGGTGGAAGAGTGACTATAATAACTTCATTTTAGTTAAGCATTCAACAGTTTAATAATTTTCTGCATCCCCTCTCTTTTATCATTCACAGAGGCCTAACTGAGAAGGAAATCCTAGGAGACCAGGTTCACACAATATTTTTTTAGAAAGAAAAACATTTCTTGTAGTATCTCTTTTTTAGTCTGGCAACTTTCTGGTTTCATTGTTCATTGCAATATAAATAGGATTGGATTAAATAACAGAGATCATGGATAAGTTAACAGATGGTGGCCGCCGGGGAGAACCTGGGATAAAGGCCATGTTGGGAGCACGTGGCCTCCAGAGACCAAAGCTTACTCCAAAGAGCAGAGCCTATGCTCCTCATAAACTAGGAAGGACTTGACTTTCTGTTTAAACCTCTGTTTGACCTCTCTATGTCCTACACGTGATGCTTTTGAGGAAAAATCACCGCAAGGATGGGGAGAGACGGATCACAGCTTGATCCAGAGCGGGATGGAAGAGGAAATTCCTCTCCAACCTGTCCCTGAAGCCATTGCCACAGCATCGACCTGCTGGAGGTCCTGTCCTCCAGCAGCAGCACCTGATTCAAGGGATCTGGAAGGAGAGGAGGAGTAAGAATGAAGACCAAGAAACCCGGGAGCGCCCTGCTGTTCTGCACCGGCGAGGCAAAGCGGCGGAGCAAATCCCAATGGCTTTATGGATCGGCTGCCTGTGTGCTTCAGACAAGCTTTTATGGAGGTAACTGAAATAAGAGTTGTGACAAATCCTAATTTTTGCTGCTGATGTCGGAAAAGTAAACAGATTTGCTCCCTAGTAATAAAAAAATATTACTTGTCAAGTCAGGTACGTTAGTGAATGTGCCTGCACCCAGCACTTACGGCTGTAACCTGACTGATGCAGTCTGACATTTAAAGTAAAACAGATAACTGGGTGATGTGCAGTAGTCTTTAAAAATGTTTGAGGCAGTACATTTAAAAAGTGGTCTATCAGTAGGCTTGTGTCTAATACATCAAATCAGTGAAATCTCTCCTTGCAGTTCAGAATCTCATAATGTAGTAAATAATTAGCATATATATACGGGAGGTCTTGGTAAATGAAAACACAAGTCCATGTTTATCTATTCAGCTGTCACATTTTCTGCTCTCCCATCTCATTTCCATACTGCCTAAGTGCATCACTATATGTGGAGATGTATTACTCAGCTTTATTTAACACTTTCCATCCATTCATAAATCTCAGCACTCCTCACAAGGCACAGTGAGTTCAGATCGCTTTGTATGTATGGTCATGATTTAGTAAAAACCAAAACCTCAACCAAACCCGAGAGCATTTCTGCAGTGTGGGTCTCGAAGCAGCTCAGGCAGTGACCTGGGCTGAGCATCGTCTCCCTGCTCAGGTCCAGGCTGCCTTGGTGCTGGGACTGAAGGGCTTGGAAAGTAATTTGCGGGGTTGCACAACCAACCTTGAGGTTTATTCCCCCTCTTTCCCACTCACTAAGTCCATGTGTGCAGCAGTGACCTGCAAACTACATCCCCTTGTCCACTGGGAGAAGTCATGGGATTGCCTAAGCAGCAAATCAACCACTGCCAAGCAATGTAGTCTAAATGAAAAGCAAATGGATTTTTCATACTTCATGTTCCAGAAAAAAACTATTCAGTGCTCTACCTTGTCCCTGGCCAGGACAGCACCAGCTCCTCTGTTCCCATGCAGCTCAGGATGGCTGCACAGAGCTGTGCAAGGAGGCTGGGAAGCTTGGAAGCAAATGTCCAGAGTTTCCGTTCGTTCCATTGTATAATGAACTGTTCTTCTTTCCCTAGACAAAATGTTTATCCAAAATTGAATAAATTCATATGTGGAGAAGTACAGACAAATATTAGAAGGTCGTATAATTAGAGAGAATCAGATAACTGCAGGGAGCAATTAGAAAATGAGTCATAAGTAGGCAGAATTTTGCTATTGAGTATCTGATGCTCTGCTTTGCTTACACACTGATGCTATTCCAAAAAATTCAGTGAAGTAACTCTTTGTTTTTATGCAATTGAAACTCAAACACCCAACACATAAAAGGGTATCAAGTACTTTGGAAGCTACAACAAAATGAAATTGTTTTGACTTCTCCATTTCTAGGCGACCCCTGGTTGTGAACAAGATCAAGGCTTAATAGAAAGTGGCGAAGTTGCAGGGTGCTACCTGCTACTGGTTAAGGAATCCTGTGGTTCTTAACTGGAAGGCAAGAAAAAGAGCCAAAATGAATGCACTGGATAATGCTGGTATTACGTGTATGACAAACACATAGAAGAAAAGCAGCGCATGGGCTTACCTTGGGCAAATCAGAAACACTTCCTATGCATATATAAATGCAGTAGGAAAAGGAGTAGCTAAATCTTACATTTAATGATAGATTTCATGGCCACTGAGTCATGAAAGCTAGAGCTGAGTTACAAGACAGAGCAGTGATCTTTACAGAGTGGCGGAGCAGTTAGTTTTATGTTATCAGCATCAATGAGATTTTGTAGAATTTGTGTTATACTTTGTTACAGATGAATGACCTGCAGTGTTACAGAATTTGCGATGCTCTGGTTTTAATTAACCTTTTTTTTAATGAGTGAAGCTGAGCAAAAAAAAATACTTTATGAGGAATATTTTTGAAGTCATTAAATACACATTAATTTTCCTTGTAATATATAATTTTGTAGGTGATATGGACACTATTTTTACAGCTGTTATTTAGAGAAAGAATAAGTTTCTCTTCATTAAAGACTAATAAGTGACATTACATTTAAGTGCTTGCATTAGATATGCTTCTTTGAATTTAATGATGGGGCAATGAGGCCTTTAATTAAATAGTCAAAAATTTCTACTGGGAGAAACAAAAACAAATTTATCCATAGTTTTTTTTCCTAGTTTTAAAATAAACCACAACCCATCTGGTATATAATCAATGATTTTATCCATTAAAACTAAGCCTCACCGTAATTATGTCTTTAAAATTTTGTTTCCTGTTTGTGAAATCCCTAAAATGGATGAAGAAACTCATTTTGTGGATAGATGCAGAGCTATCTTCTTCAATAAGAAGAAGCTTGTGCCTCGATAGGAGGTTCTCAGGGGAAGAGTCATGGGAAATTAAAAAGTACCTAGAGATATTTGTTACACACACAGAGCTCTATCACAGAGCAGTGATTCATAATAAGCAGTTAATCTGGCATATTTTATGGCATTCTATAGATAATTCTTATTTTAGTTTCATTCATTCAATCAAACAATTAGAGTCCAGGGACTCTATAGGTATGGGCTATAGCCAATATGTATTGTCAGTCCAGTGAAAGAGGTTAGAAATTGGTTTAGCTGATATTACCCAATGTGGATTGGTCATTCTATTAAATCTTGGACTTATTATTTTAAATAAAAATCAGATTAGGTGAGTTTCATTATTTTTTTGTGGTATTTTTTTTCAGATTTAGCAAAACTTTCTCTATTCTTAAATACGAACAAGAAAGAAGCCTTAGTACCAATGGGAAATTACTTATTAGGCCAATTTAGTTTTCAAAACTATTGTTCATGTAAACTGTTATCCCTTACAAATAGCACCGCAATAAACTGCCTTCAAATGCAATCCAGGAGCTTCCCAAAATTATCAGCAATGACATTTAATGAAATCTGCAGAGGAAGCTTATCTTTCATACACAAACAGTGATCTAGATGTCCCCACTGCTTCATTTCACAATTAACACTGCAACACTGCAGTTTTTTTTTTTTTTTTTTGTTAGCTGAAATAAGATCCTCCTGTTTGCTTATTTCTATTACATTAAAAATCTAAAAACAACTAGTCATAGAGATGCACTGGACTTGATGGGACTTTGCCAGTTCCTGAGCAGCCAAGGGTGGTCATCAAATTAACCACCTCTGAGCTTGGGCGTTCCAAATACCCAAATTCTTATTTTTCCACTCTGAGCATTGTTTAGTGAGCAAATGAAGAAACAAAAGTAAAACTGTCAGTCAAAACTAAAGTGTGGTTTTGTGTAGACAGGGCGTTCACAGCTCACAGCTCCATCTGCTCTACCACTGAAAGTTAATTATTTTTTTAAAACCTAAGCAACTGGAAAAACATATGAACATAGATGGTAGCTAAGGCATCATTTCATTCTGAACACCATATCTGAAATGCATTCTTTTTACTATAGCATGCATAAAATGAAAAATAGTGCAGGAATAGGGAGAAAATACTGAAAACCAGATCTGATTGAGGAAGGAACTACATAGGCACAAACATATTTAGCACGAGGTAAGTTTGTTTACAGATTCCACCCTGAAAATGCATAGAGCCATATTGAATTTTGACTTCTTTGGATAGTGACAATTTCAATGTATCACCTCATAGTAATAATCTCCAGCATACATATATTTATTAAGTGTGTAGCCTAGTCCCTGTGCAAATTAGATTCCAAGTGATTACCTGTACCCAAAAGCTCTAAAATGATTGCTCCATCTGAAAACTAATTTTCTGTAAAAACTTGGAATTCACCAGTAGTCCAGCAGCTGTTAGACAAAAATGCCACCCAAATACATCATTATCAGCAGCTCCAGTGCCATTATCCGAGCAGAGCCGCGCGCGGCAGCGACTGTGCGCGCGCACATTGTGCAGCCGGCAGTCCCCAAGTCGCTCACTCACACAACTTGACCGTTAGGAAAGGAGAGAGAATTAGCAATCCTTAAAATAAAATTTCCATGTTGTCTCTCAGAAATAGAATAGAATACAATGCAAATAATTGGAAGTCACAGATTTATGATATTGGCCTTAAAGACATGAGAAAAATGAAGGACTAAAATAAATAATCACAGAATGAAGGGTCTTTTCCTTGTAATGCAGATGATTCAGCTCTGCACTTCCCTATTTCAGGTCCAGATTATTTATAGGTATGATTAATCTCTGCCAGAGAACCTAATGCCTGCAGATGCATACAAGGATTTCTGATTTTTAAAGGCCATGCTTTGAAATGCTGTGTATGGTTATTAAAAAAATCTGAAGCATAAACCAAATAGCCTGGATGTAATATTTAGATAACCCAAGAAAAAGCTCCCAGAAGTCTTAATCTGCATCACGAGACAAAGTATTGGGCAACTAGAAATTATATTTCTACACATAAACATAAAATATATTCACAATATAATAAAAAATGCATATATTTCCATGTTGAGCATAGCAGCTGATGGGCTCTGAATATGTAC
This sequence comes from Rhynchotus rufescens, assembly GCA_032273925.1. Lineage (NCBI taxonomy): Eukaryota > Metazoa > Chordata > Aves > Tinamiformes > Tinamidae > Rhynchotus > Rhynchotus rufescens. Next base: position 12,913 of record JAVCKT010015791.1, read on the forward strand.
TATGATAAACACATATTTGCAATGCTGCAGGTGTAGACAAGAGGTGCAGCTGCTTTTTGGTAATCATTTTGGTAATGTCTGGTTTGCAGTACTTAGCTCCTTACAGGTTGGCTACTGCCAATTGCTACAATACACACGTCTTTCCCTAATATTTCATGGTGCTGAAGCTGCTATTGAACTTGTGATAATGACTGAAAATAACCTGAACCGAGAATTACCAAGCAAATTATCAAGAGCTGGAAAACATATTTAGGATTTGGAGGCATGCCAAACTCATCGGAATGAATAAGAAAATCAGGAAAGTTCACTTAATTTCTATATTCACCTAAGACACTGTTGCATTTGTTTCTAATATTCTCTTATGGACTTGTTTCTGTTTTCTGGCTAAGAAAAAATCTAGCATTTATCCATTCCAAAGCCAATGGCCCTGCTCATGCTGCTCTCTTTAAACATTTCAGGTCATTCCCCTGCTTACTGTTCTTGCCAGCTCATTTTCTGATTAGGAGGTACTGTTACATTTAAACTCTGTCATTATCTTTTACTAGCAAACATCATCCAAAGGGACATTCACCACTGCCATGACTGTGTTCACTGTTAGTGTTGACTGTAGAAAGCACCTTGGAGTCCCATTTAAATCAAAGCTAGCAGAAAATCTATTGTGTTTCTCACTCTAAGTTTGATCCAATTGTTAGGATTTGAGATGTTAAGGGCATTAGTGAGAAAAAAATGAAGCCAGAGTGTGCATACAACAAAAGAGATGTCCAAGCTACAGAACCCATAGAACATGTTAATTAAGAGATTAAATATGTGCTATAGCAAAACATTCCAGATCGGGACAGATTAAAGAGTTAATCTCCCCATAACTCTGCCATCTTCTCAAACAGGGTTTTGGTATTAACATCAAGTTATTTTTCTAGTCATTCACCTCTCCAACTTTCCACCCTGATGGAATAATTGAGAGACTTCCATTAAATGCAAAATATGGATCTCATTATCTTTGCTGGTGCAGGCATGCATTTATCTTTGTGTACTGTGTTCTCTATCACCTTCTTATATACTGTCTCTCCTTCTTCCTAGTCTTGCTTTCCAGGTTTCTTAAAAATGTAAAATGCAAAGGGCAGCTCCTCTCTCATCCTATGTGTTTGTAGGGTCCCTAAATCAATGGTGCCCTGCTGGGTTACTGCCTGTGATACTGCAGTGCAAATAATAATGATACTGATAGCATCATCTCTGCCCTACATCATATAGAAGAGGACACTTTGAAGCCACTTACATAATAGCAATAAACATGAGGGATCATATAACAGATCTCCAACGATACATCAATAATATATTTGGAATGAGTGCCGCTTGTGCAGTGTTACTGCAAGTGAAAGTGCCGGGGAAGAGGACGGCTCTGAAAAGATCCATCACCTTTTACTGTCTGTGTAAATGTTTTGAAGACAGGCTGTAAAAGCGCGTTAAGTTTGCAATACATTTTGCGGCTCCCGGCTGTTACCGTGCACGGAGGTTCCCGGCGGCGAGTGCCCACGCGCTGCCCTTTCTCTGCAGCACTTCCACTTGTTCCCTGTCCCGCTGTGCTCCCTGCTCCCAGCCGCAGCACCGGAGCAGCCCCGTTTGGGAGGGGAGCAGGGAAGCTGGTAGAGCACAACTGCCAGAGAAACCTCAGTGCCCGAGGAGACCTATTTGAGCAATAAATAGCCTTAAAATATTTTTGTGTGCAGTTTATCTGAATGCTTTCACGTTGAGATTGGGACATGCTCTTCATGAGGGAGCAGATATTTTGCTTTGCCTTTCTGCATTATTTTGAAGCAGGAGAAATACATATAAAGAGATAATACCTGGACACTGCCTCATCTAGAAGTTAAATCCTATCTTACTACTCATTTTTTGGAAGTTTAAGTCAAGTTTTCCCAAGGCTTTACCGTATTATGCTGAGGGAAGCTGGGAAATGTCAAGAGGATCATCCAGATAATATTTATCAGGCATTTCCCCTCTGGAGGACAGCTCTGAAAGATATGATATGGAGGAGTCTTTATGTCCACCACCCCTAGGAAGCCCTTGTGGGGACATCCAGCCTCATCTCAAGCAGTCATGTGCTACAGTCTTTTGTTTTTATGCCATTTTGCAAACTCAGAGCAGATATAGTATGCTCTGCCCCTTTGCAAATACAGGTAGGCATACAGAGATAGCTAATTAAAAGTAAACAGCCCTATATTTAAGGAAGCTTAATCTAACAGATACTTAAGTCAGTTTTCATAATATTGTCACTTCAAGGTTGAGCCACGGGAAGATTGCTGGTGAGTATTGAATCCAAGGGAGTTACAGTGGGGATGAGACTGAAAAACCTAACTGCCAGCTTTATAGAAAACGATACTTAAAGCAATCATGGAAGTGTTTTGGTGTACGAATCAAGTACCTGCACATACATCAGAAGTGTGATCCTGTGATTCACAGCTGGTAATTGACTGTGCTGCAGTTTTTGACACTGTGACATCCTTCTTTTTTTTTTTCTTTTGTGACTTAAACCTGCAGGGAGTAGATATCCCAAGGTTAAAAGGGTGAATTTAGAAATGCAAATCAGGCATTTGCCCATTAAAGCATTTTGCTGCCCTCTAAACTTTCTTTGAAATCTCTGCTCATTAAGAAGGTTCAAGATCTCATTATCTTGGCCATGCAAAAGGGAACAAGTTGATGCAAAGGGTTGGGAGTCTGCTGGACAGCAACCAGGTTACCTTATCTGGGAACTGTACCAGGTGATAAATCACACAGAGCACATAATAGTTCTCTTTTTCACTGTTTGCAGCTAATTGAAAGAGCTAAAAATTAGGCCCCCACCCCATTCTCTATCCAATTTGGTACTAGCCAGCTGATGGGATTTTACTGCTTTCCCTCATCGAATGCTGACAGGCATAGCAGCAGCTTTCCCAATAAAACATAAAGACAGAACTTCCGCAGATTTCTCAACTCTCTCCTATAAATCTCTAATTTCTTAGAAAATAGTTTATTCAAAAACAACATCTGCACATTTGACACTAAAAGAGTCTCTAATCGAGCCCAACAAGCAAGTTTCCAGTTAGTTAATGGTTCTCTTCCTTAAATTTCCTCTGAATAAACCTGCTTCTGATCAGATTTTCATATAAATATCTTGCATCTTCCAGTACCTTCTCTGATGCACAAGCACTGACCTTTGTGCTCCTGTGCAGCCAAAGCCACTTTCAGGCTATGCCCCTCTGGCTGTGTCAACCTGCTCGAGGACAGTTTTGCCTTAACTGCTCCCTCTTGACAAAATCACTGCTGAAAAACACAAGTAGGCCAAAACATCTCTGTATTTTGATACTTATATCAACCAGAACTCTCAAATCTGAAACTGTTCAGCTTCATTTATACCGTCTCTGGTGGCTGCTTCCCGAAGCAGAAGATAGGAAAAGCAGAATGAGGGAGTCCTACAGCAAGAGGCAGCCGTGCTACCTGGTAGGAGGGGAGGCATCTAGTGAGATTAAGTTCAAATCCAGGGTAACCTTCCTTTGGAAAGCAGAGACAGAACCTCAGGCAAATAATTCATTTCCTAACTGGCCAGTATTTAATGTTGTTATTATGCTTCTCTTAGGCACAGTTAAATCATCAACTGCATAACACAGGCACTCCTAAAAACAAGCAGCATCGCAGCCGGTTCGAGACACGGCTGGCTCCCTTTTTGATGATATCATGGACCGCGCGTAGCTCTCCGGTGCAAAGGGTCACGCACTGCATTTTTATGGGATTCTGATAATCTTTGTCACTCCAGCCATCTTGACCATTAGTTCCCTTAACTTCAGCCTCCTGATATTGCATGACCCTGCCCAAATATTTGCAGTGAATCATGAGCTGTACATAACAAATCCTCAGGAGCTCTTTTCAGCACTTCCACAGAGAGCAACAGGCCGTTAACACTTGCTGGTTTCATGAGATAATTAAATAGATATTCAAGTGAGGTAACATCACTATTTACAATACTCAGAGGATTTTCTTGCATAATAAAAGCATAGAAATAGAAGAGGATAAGGAAACATTACAGAATGCTAAAAATGGCTGTGTTTATCTCTCTTCTTTGATCAACTGCACTCTTTCTCTAGGGTTTTGTTTACTGCGCTTTTTTTTTACCCTGTGAACTGTAAATAATTCAGACAGATACACAACAAAGCCTACTTTTATTCAAGGTTTCTTTTCTTTGCCTTAATTGTCACAAAAATTTGTTACTCCATAGCTCAAATGTTAAGTAATTGTTTTCCACCTGCATGACTGAAGCGATAATACTTCTATAAAAAAAAAGTGTTAAAAAGAGAGTTTTCAAAATAGTTGTCACTTTAAAATTAAACCAGAGATACTAAATCTAAAGCTGACATTAAGCTTTTTACCTGTTTCTAGGTTGTCTCAAATTTGATAATGTTCACATTCTATTGCTTTAATTTGTATCAATTCTGTTCCTGTTAGAAAGAAGTTTTGATGGATACTAGTGGACCCAGTAATGAATATTAATGTGTGTCCCAGGAGTGTTTTGGATTTGTAGTCATTCTAGAAAATCATGGGAGAAAGGAAAGCAATCATTCGCACTGGTCAGAGTAAAGCCCAATTTTTAATAAGCATTCCTTAGTTTAGTACCCAGATTTCACCATAAGTCTAGTGAAATTATGCATAAACTGCTTGGTCTATCCGACATATTAGATTCTAATACATAATGTTGCAAAATCACGCACACCACCATTTTCACCTCTGCAAATGGCTATACGCGTGTTGTGAAATTTATTTACTTTCTGGGTTGCATTAATGTGAAATCAGCTAAAAAAAAATCAATGGAGCTGTTCATGCCTACACTGAAGTTATTTAGGGGTGGGTAGGGAAACATTTATTCACACTGCAAAGAAGTTATTCATTTGAGGAGTCCTAGTAGCATGTGAATTAGGAGCATCTCAGTCCACTATCCACTTGGTAGGAGTGCAGGAGCGAGCTGCCGCTGCGCGGGGAGCGAGTCCTCCCAGCAGCTCCGAATTGGCTCTTTCGCCACAGTAAATAAAAAACAATTGGTCTAGAAACTACTCTCTGAAGCCGAGCAGAGGATAGAAGTCATTGTAATGATAAAGGATTCATTAAAATGGCCAACTCCACATTTAATAGGAGGCACTGAGAAACTTTTTAAAAGTAAAATCTTTAAAACTTTACCCTTATTGGCATGCTTCATATTTTTCATTAAAAGCCCTCCCAAAATAGAATTTCCACAAAAATTTGAAATTAAACAAAGAGTTAATTTCATGATGAAATACTAAGAAAAAAACAAAACAAAACAAAACTCAAAAACAAACAGGGAATTGCAATATTTTAAAATCAGGGGAGGGAGGTACATTTTCTTTGATGAGACACAAATGGGCCTTTGAGACTCTGTTAGTCTCAAACTACCCCTTAGTTTATCCAGTAGCACTTAAGGAAGTTAATGTTTATCCAGTAGTAACTTAAGGAAGTTAATGAAGAAGTACAGCGGCTCCTCCTCAGCCTGGAAAACAGGTTGACAAAAGTCCTGGTTTTGCATCCCAGAAATGCAGGCAGATCTCAGCGGGCATTGGCACCACGGGCTGCTCATGGGCAACAAAGACCACAAGCAGAAAACAGGCAAGCCAAGAAGCTCTCGGAAAGTGAAATATAAACCTGATGAGTGAGTGAAAGAATGGCCACTGAAAAGATGGAAAGGGCAATGCAGGAAAAGTGACAGATGAGAAAAATGGTCTGTGCAATAATACTCTGGATGATATCAGCAAAGCGAGATTGTGTTTGTCAAGGCCAAAAGAGTATTGGAGTAACACTGCACATCTGGTGGAGGCTCGTCCAGACAGTTCCATTAACGTCACATGTGAATCTGGATCCTGGTGTGTGAGTTTACCTGTATAGTTGGGTTTTCTGGAGAACAACTGTGTTTTCTGCATTTTTTGTGGTCACATGGCTGTTATATAAATACAAAATAAGAGCACATAATATAAATACAAAATAAGAGCACATAATAAATTGTCTTTTTGTCTGTGTTTGTTTAAAACCTATATTTCAACTTGAATTTGCAGTAAGACCAAACAACTAGAACTGAGGCAGCTTCTCCACAAGTCTTTGCCAAGGCTTAGCCCTTGGCAAAGAGGATCTGGGGCTAACAAACATACTGAAATCTGAGGCAGGCCTCTCACATCAGATGGAGAGAGAAACTGAAGATGACAATACAATTAGCTTATAAAACACAGGAACAGAAAATAATTAGAGGAAATGTGCAATGGCCATGTAACCACCCTGTGACCATACAGACACTCCACGTCTTGAGAGTAAAACTCTCTAGACTTGCAGGTGGCTACGGCCACATGAGAAGCAATGACTGAACTGCTGCACTGCCAGTTCTTTCTGGAAGACACTAATCCACTCTCAAGGGCTGCAAAACTCCCTTTCCAGCACATCACATGTCTTCTTTTAACGCCAAGGGTCAAAATAAAAAGGGCCTAACATTGCTCAGAAAACACCATAGATTTGCAGAGTAGGTACAAGCTACTTGATCCTAAGCCTATGAAAATCACTGGAAATATTCCCAATGGATTTAGTGGATTTTAGACTCTCCTCATCATGAAGAATAAGGCCTTGATCCTGCAAGGTGTGAATTGCTATCTGACTTTTACAATACAAAAATTCTTTGTTTGCTTTGGTGAATCGTTTTGCACATGGAGCTTGATCCAAAGCTCACAGAAATTAATAGGAAGCTTTGTGTTGACCTTTGTGGTCTTTGGATTATGCTTTTTTGTGAAAACCAGTTCACAGACTTAACTAAGGAATATTTATAAAGCAAAAGCTCAAGGAAACTTACAAAAGAAGAATCTTTCATTTCATGCAGTATCAATTTTTGTGCCAAAAATATAATAAAAAATCCTCCAACATTTTTCTCTTTATCATCTTCCTCTTTAGAGGCTTCATGAACCTCATCTAAAAGGTGCTCTAGGTAAAAAGTATTATCATTTTGATGAATGCCAGCCCTTTGACATGAGGAAGAAGTCTTTTATTCTCTGACAATGTCCCTGCCAAGCTAGGCAGAAGATGGAGCAGAAAGCTTTGGGGAAGCCCTGATACTGATGAATCAGAGCTCCCTGCTGAGAGGCAGCCTGATGATACCTACCAACTAAACAGTTTAGTACCTTTTCAGGAGGTAGAAGAATCAGGTTTGTCTTTTTTTTTGTGAGATTTTTTAAAGGCTAAAGGCTGAACCTGAACCTGGATCTTCACACAAGGAATGAAACCTCTCCATTTCCCATGCCTGACTCTTTCTTCCTGCATTTTCACACTTAAACCTTTGAGCACTTCATCTTTTGTGGCATTGTCTAAGGGATAATGCAGCAAACTGTCATCAGGCATTCCCAGTTGTGGCAGGGGAATATCAAAGACAAAGCCATCACATACAGGTAAGGACATTCTCAAAAGCTGGGGACTTACAAAGCCCATACAGAATACAGACCTCCAAAAGTAAGTTTCAAAACTCACTTTTGATTAAGATTCTTCATGAGACTTGTAGTGTTTTATGTTTTTGATTAACTGGAAATGCCTTGAAGAACAACCTCTTCATTAATTTTGCAGTACCTTTTTGTATTACATTGACCGCATTCAGAAGAGCAGAGCAGAAATAAAAGTACTGGAGAAAATATTAAGCTGTATATTAAAACAAAACACACTATTCAAAATATACCAGCTTGAATTTTCATGTTAATTTTTGTTAGTTGTATTTTTTTCTGGAAATTGCATTGCATTATTGCACTTGTAATTGCAAATAGATAAACTTTTCCTTTCCGATCAGTCAGAAATTACTATCTAAAAAATTCAGTCAACCACAACTATCTCCGTACAGGACTCCACGTACAAGGACCTCTCTTGCTGATCAGACCACCTAGGATCCATATTCTCGTGGTAGGTCTGCTGCAATTTCACTAATGGTCAAGCGATTTTTCTTGGATTGTCAAGCAGAGTACATAATAGATGTTTTTATTAAGTATTTTGGCTACTCTATCTGTGTTTTATGTTTTAGTACCAGCTCAGTGACATGTCATGAATACTGTATTATTACTGACTTTAAAGTACACGACAAGATCAAGCCTTGAAAGAGCAGTTTCTTTTTGGAAAATGGAAAATTGGCAGGAGGAATCACTTCTGCTTTCAGAGGCAATGGCAGAAGCAGATGCTGAGCACATATTGTTCAAAGATAGTGAAGGAGAGCAATTGGAAGAGAAACTAATATAGAGATCGCACATAATCTGGAGAATTTAAGCAACAAGAAATACACACTGCCCAGCTACCACTCAAAGCACAAACTGAAGCAGACAAGGTGATAGAAGGAAGAGAGCAAGTTGAATACTTTAATTACTTCATGTGAAGAAAGCTTGCTATATAGGTGCCAAAACTGGGGGTATTTAGAAAGTAGAAAATTGATTACAGAGAGATAAGAGTGTGCTGGCTTAAAAAAGGCAGCTTGGATACAAATGAAACAGAGGAATCAGTGGTATGAAATTGTTTGTCATGGTGTGGAGGAGAATTCGCACAAGGTAATGAATCAAAACTTCAAAGTCAAGGACAAAAACAAGGGATGAAGAGACCAATTATAGCCATCAGGAAATGCTCGTTAGAAGAGCTTGACTATATTCATCAGAAATTTTAAACATGAGGATTTTAGCTCAGTGAATACTTGGGTGGCTGAACTTCAAAGAATTATTAGATCTTCCAAAAGGTTCAGAAGCAGCCACTATGTATATACATGTATTTTCCTCTTATCAATATTACGAAGCAGGAATAATTCCATCCGTGATAAAAGAGAAAGACACCTGACCCAACACTTCATAGTTCACTCAAATGGTTGCAAGGAAAAATTCATTCTTCTAGTTTATTTTAGCTTCTGGTTTGTTTTAAAAGGATGAATCCTGGCTCTTGGATGAGACAGAAGCTCATAGCAGAAATCATACCACTTCTGCAGTTTCAGCTCTACGTTTACCACCCCCTGGTGCCCAGGATTAGTTTAGCTATGCTTCTGTAACCTAGAATGATGAGTACTACCTAATCTAATATATATATGTATATATATATTATTTTAAAACAAGTAATTTTAAAACAAATCATTTTGAAACAAATCATTTTGTTTTCAGAACAGCCAATACGCTCTTCTGAATAAGCCTGTTCTGATCTTTGCAACCTCCTAACGAGTAGGAAGCATACAGGGCCAGGAGGGCTATCCAGGATATAGGGAGGGCTATATACAGCATGTATATACAATGGCATATACAGCATGTACTGGAGGGCCAATTAACCGTGTAGATTGTCCTGAGCAGCAGCATTGAGCAGGAGTCCGCAGAGCTGCCCGGGTAGAAGAGCTTGCAGGGCCTCTGGGAGCCCCCAGCAAAGCAGTCACGTATAGATGACATCAGCTTATTTCTACATATGCATTAGCATGTGATTTTGGGAAGAAAAACCCTTCCTTTGGTGTAACATATGGATCAGTGCATTTCATTCAGTCACAGACACGAGGCCTAAGGTTGGCAATACTCCGGCTGATTAAATTAAGTAAGAAGTGGAGGCAAAATGTGGGTATACTTCACACAGTGCTTTTAAACATGCTTTATAAGCCTTATTTCTCCACACAAGAAACCTCACTTTCTAATTAAAGGGATCAGTGTTTAAATAATATAGGAATAACAAATACAACATGGTTTGCTATAATTAAGTTACAGGTGTAGCAAAGCTTAATAACATTGTAAATGTAGGAGGGATAAAAAGTCAGCCAAATGTTATATTTTCCTCGAAGTTTATAATAATCCTTCTAGAAGCTTGAAATCTGTTTGCTTACCAAATATTCATTAGCTAATGTTTGTACAGTGCTTTGAAAATGTAAAGTACTAAATATGTGCTAATTATAATTATAATTACTTATTATTACCAAACTCTTCCTTCTCTTTGTTTTATGTGACTGCATCTATGAGGAGGTGCAGAGGTTGCTGCCCCATCAGCATCTTTGCCTCTTATGGAAGTGAATTAGAAGCATTTATTTGCTGGGAAATAAAAAGAGAGACATCACAACAGGCTCGCAGATGGATGGGGAGGTAGTGAAAACGTAGAACCTCTCAGCTTCACTGATGTTTTTATTATAACTGTCTTTACAGGCCTGATCCAGTGCTGTTATAACATGCCCTGTCTGGAAGACAGACATTAGGATTAATGCCTTATTTTCAAAGGGACAACTGCTGGCCTTTGAAAGGCTGTTAAAAGGCCTGTTTTCACCCCAATTCCTTTGGCAAGGAGGCTCTAAACACAATGTCTGTCTTCCAGGCTGAACAGCCGGCAGCCGTTCCCATCCCTGCCCGGCTGCCCACCCGCGCTGGCCACCTCCTCCCACCAACACTCCTCTCTGCGCTTATGTTTTTAGTCTCCTCTCCGAGCAAAGATTCCCAGGAGCGTCCTGTTCTGCTCTTCACGAACACCTTTCCTACACAAATAGCAGATTGCATTGCAGCTGTCTTTTTGATATAAAATATATAGGAAAAAAAAATCTGCTAATGCTGGAGGCTATTTCAGATCACTTGGCAGTGATAAACATGGGCCTATGTGTCCAAGCTCCTTTCCTTGCTGCCGGCCCTGTGTGATGCAGCTGTTTCCTCCAGGCCTTATTTCTTCTTCAGCCCGTGTTTCCCCATGTGACGGAGCATTTTGCTCCCACTATCTAAAATGAAACTTTTCCCTGGCCGTGGTCTGGCGTCCCCGAGCGAGGCTGCAACCAGCACCACAGCACTCCCCTGTCCACTCTTTGCTTCCTAGTGGCTGAAGTCAATCAGCCCTTTTTGCTTTTCCTGGCATGGCTTTAATGAACTAAATGCCATGTTTTTAATTTGAATATGTGTATATGCACTTAAGAAGGAAGACCCATTGGCAGAAAAGCCCTGGAGGAGGTTCACATTCCCTGTGCTCTGGCCCTCAGCACTCCCCAGGCTGCCTTTGGGAGGAGGTAGCTTGGATTTTGTCTTTTTCAAAGGCAAAATTGTTGTGGTTCTTAGCAGAACCACGCGACAGGGCTGCTCCAGGAGCACAGTTGTACAGTACTTTTTTTCTATCTAGCATAAAAGTATCACTGAAGTGACACGAGCATTACATTCTATAAATAACTTCCAAAAGGAGCTGCTAATTATTAATGCAGAGAATTCTGAAAGAGAAAAAAAACATTTCACTGTATGAAAGTAAAGAGTATAGATATATGGCTTTTTGGTAGTTAGGCTAGAATATTTAAAAGCAACTTTTCTACCAAGACGGAATTTCCAGTTGAGGAGCTGCCTAGCTTTATCACTTATACAATTTAAATGCTTAAACACTTTATTTGCACTTGTTGCTACTCTTTATATTGTATGGATATGGATTTTTATGGAATACTGAGTGTTTTGCAAGACTGATTTTTGTCACATTTGGGTAGTCCAGCTCTTTATAGTTTCTGATGTTCTCATGAGACCTTGTTGCCTTTAAAAAGCTTTATCCTCTTACCAAGTGATTTCTATTATTAATATTTCACAACTGAGGTCTGAGGATTACGAACCTTCTCTCACTGTGACATTAAACAAATATTTCCAGAAGCGTGGTTGATTTCCCAAAGAGAATGTAAACTGGTAAATGACTTAATCTGATCTAGTTGGGGCAAGTTATTAAAATGGAAATCATATCTGTTTGGAAGGAAATGCTGTATCGCGGACAAAATGAATAAGGAAGATCTGGAGAATTCAAAGGCAGCAACACTTCACCTTTTGAATAAGAACAGTGTAATGGAAAGCACCAAAAATGAATATTACCCAGGATGGGATAGGAAGCTGGCAAGCCTTCTGTTTGAGGCTTCACCATGTGCTTTTTGACTACTGGAATTATAAGCGGCAATAATTATACAGAAATGGTCTTAGGAGAAAATCTCTTCATGGGGAAACTTGTAACAGGTAAGAGATGCATGAGAAAGCAAACTGCAAACAAAAGCATAAGGCTATTTCTTTGCCTTGCAATGCATAATAGAGAAGCAGCAAAGAAATACAGCAGGTTGTTTGAATATATTGCTAGAGGAATTGAATATAAATCAAAAAAGAAAGCTTTGTTCCCGATTTTGCCTTACCTAGGGTAAGTTTTGACTTGGTCATCACTGAATGTCTTGAGGAGAAAATAATGTATTTTATAAAAGAACATTTTTTAGCAGAGAAATAGTATGACAGAGATTTAGTTTGTAGAGGAAAGGTTAAGAAAATGAATTGCATCCTCACTGCCAATAGGAAAGAAAAAGAAGAAAGGATTTCTTGATAACTTAGTTAAGTACTTATAATTTGCGAGGAATGTGCATATGATCAGTCCCAACACTGGCACCAGTGGGAAAAACACCTTCTATACAAGTCCTGAAACAATGCAAAGAGAATATGAAAAATTCAGGGCAACTGAATTGAAAGCATCTATCTTTCTATCAGCCAATTTCACTTCAGATGTACAGATCTCTCTGCAACAAGTATAGAGCTGGCTTATGTTTCCTTCCTACTGAAAATTCAATGTAAAAGAGCTTTTTACATGATCACCACCATCAGGGCTAAATCCATCTTCTACCCAAAACAGAGTTATATGATCACAAGGAAACTTTAGGCTTCACATACATTTGAAATAAAAGCAAGGGGAAATGCTATTAACGTTTTCCTCATCTCTGTGGTATTTTGATGCAATGCCCTACTAAGAAACAGGCTGCAGAAGTGCAGAGCAGAACCACATCTGGTGCTGGGCACCCACAGATAAACGAGGCCCTGCTCAGGCACCAGTGAGGTTATCGTAGGCCATCCCACATGATCAGAAGGCGACGGAATAAATCAAAGGTTTCATCCTTGCAGCCTGCGACCACTGGGCAGTGTGTGTCTCCAGGTGTCCTGAAGCCCAAGGAGCCACCACTCCTGTGCAGTGGCACTTGCCTTGTCATCGTGGAGTTCAGAGAGACTGTTGTAACGCCAGGAGACAGCGCTGAAACGTGCTGTTCTGAGTGCAGAATGAATATGAGCTGTGCGTGTGCTTGCAGGAACGGTTTCATCTACACTTTAAATGAAAAGTTAAAGACATTCAGCTACCAGCTCTGGTTACTGATTGCAGCAAAAAGCAATTATTAGAACTGTACAATCTTCTTTCCTTCATTTTTTTCTCGGAACTGACCAGCCCAAGCATTTTGAGCCTTAGGATAAGAAGGTATAGGCTTCATTTGGAAGAGATGAAACATCTCACATGTATTCTGTGCTCTTCAAAACGTTAGTTAACAATTAAAAGAATCCTACATCTAGTAATTTTCTCTATTTCTGCAGGGGTACAATGATAGCTTGAGGAATTTCCATTAATATCTACTCAGTGGTTCCTTGGCCAGAAAAACCCACCCCTCTATTAACTGATTAAATTTAATCTAAAATTCATGGGTAAGAAAGTTGATTGTTCACTAGATGAGATCCTTTATTGAAGTCCACAAGTCTCCAGCAGAAAAGAGTAGCTGCTGCTCAGCAAATCCTTATTTCATTTAGCTCAGACTGGTTCATTTTATTGCACTGCTTTCAGTAGTACAGACAAGTCTTTATCATTGTATGCTAATATTTGGAAAAATATTTTGTAAAGTAAATTTTATTTCCCCAATTTGTCAGTTGACTGTCAGGAGCTTTTGTCCACACCTCTAAATACAATTAGTATTAGGTCTTACCCAAAGAACCAGAAGTAATCAGAAGTTTGCTTACCTTTGGTTTTTATAATACCATCTTTGTCACTGTCTCTCAGACGAATTTTTCCTGAGGACATATGTAAGATCACAACAAATAAGTGGTCTTTGCAGTTTAGTGGTTATTTGGGCTACTTGTTATAGCTGCCATTCATTAAATCCACACTTGCTGCAGCTGAAATTGGTTATGTTCTCTTAAGAAAATAAAAACAAAAATACACTGGTATTACTGCCAGGCTCTGCCCTTCTTGGATTAACCTGAGTTTTGTTCCATCGCACACACCATAGCCCGTACAGTTCTTCCCAGGTCACGCTGACAGCAGGTTGGCTCCAGGCAAATGCCCTAGATAACGCCTGGCTGTCCAGCTAAGTCATTTAATTGCTTCTACGCAGATTAAGATTCACGGCCCAGTAATGGAAGGAAAGGGTATTGGATGATCCGCCCGGGCACCTGTGTCGATGTCGAAGGACATGTGTCCGTGCCTGCGCGGGCCGCGTGCCGGGGCACAGCCGCCTTCCCTCGCCGGTTGGAAACCAAACACCTTGTGGAAGGGGCTCCTGGGAACGCGGCACCCCAGAGCGCCACTGCCTCCCTGAGCCAGGACTGAGGAAACCCAAGCGCTAAGGAGCTAGGATTCAGGCTGGTTTCTTCAGCAGGGGGATACAGAAAATGTGTACATATACAGAGGGACTTACAGGTAGGAGAATGGAAGGAGAAGCAGATGTGGAAGCTCTAGGCATTTTTTTCCTAATTATTATTAATCAGTTATTTGGACAGCTGGCACACTTGCCTTTAATGATACTGCTGCTCTCACTT
>JAVCKT010015793.1:0-12337 GCA_032273925.1 Rhynchotus rufescens
GAGAAAGGGAGGGAGGAAAGCAGGAAAGGATGGAGGGAGGAAGGGAAGGAGGGAGGGAGGGAGGGAGGGACGAAGGAAGGAGGGAGGGAGCGAGGGAGGAAGCGAGGGAGGGAGGGAGAGGGAACAGGCAAAGAATGAACATGTTCTCCAGAGGTTACCGTGATCTGCATTCAGCTCTTCTTAGAGAGCACAACTACAACACCAGTAAAGAACTTAAGAGGAATTCTAGTGGGAAAAATTATCCAAATAGTTTTATTTTTCATGTGATTGGCAGTCACATAATGAGAAACTCCAGGTTTAAAGTTTTTCAAGTGTAAGTAAAATTTCCAGCTCTATTTGGATCCAACAGATGTCAGACAGCATCTTATTTTTGTCTAAATTTCTGTTTTAATTCTACATGTTAAGTGTAAAATAATGGCCTTTTAGTCCAAAAGGGAAATTCCATCACCTTACTGAGCTCCACAGTGGCTAACCCTGTATGGCTTTTGCGGGGAGAGGCTCAGACTCAACCTTGCTCCAACCTCGGTGAGAAATTGGTCATAAATGCAATTCTCTGGTGTTTCAGAATAGGTAAGAAATTCCCAGGCTGATTCCTGGGAATCATACATTCTGCCACATTTACAAACATTTTGTATGATTCCTGCCTTTCCTATACCGAGTAATTACACCAAGCCAGAAACCAGCGACTGGAAAGCAGGGCTAGATTTTTATTAACCTTAGCCCTGGCTTTCCCTTATCTGAGTTTTGTGGTAACCAATCACGGCTACTTCTGAGGGAAGATTTGACCTACCTGCAATGGCCTGGCTGTCAATACATCACCTGGAGTACGACTCTAATGGCTGCTCACAAATGATAAATGGCTCAGGTGTACAAAGGAGAAATGTAGGTGAGAAACTGGAGGCAGAGAGGGAATAGGTTAATAGTTCTCTATGATGTGATGGTGGAAAAAGAGAAAAGTTAACTGCACAGCAGATCAATAAGACAAGTTTTCTGTCTTTCTGTTATCTCCTTAGCTTCTGCTTCCATTAAATTGGCTACTTATCCCTGTTATTGCTGCTTGCATGTTCTTCTAGTTCAACTCAAGCAATGTCTTATCAGTCTTCTGCTAGTTATTCAACTTCTCTGCTCTGGGGCTCCATTGCTCTGGGGCTCCTTAGATAAGGACAGAAAGGGAAGGAGCCTCAGTGCAAAATAAGTTGAAGTTCTGAGCAATCAAATCCTTTGTAGAAAATGTTTCTACCCCTTACCCCCATATCAAAATGTAACCTTGGAAGGAAAGATTGCACAAAATGAACACTAAAATAGTCAAGGTTTCCAAGCTTCGCCCTTCCAGAAATGGAGGTTTGATATACTTACTATACTCACATAGGCCTTCTGAATTACAGAGCAATATTAACATCTAGATTTTCCTATAAAATATAAAGATCTACAAGGAATTTTCCTGAATTTTACAAGTGAAAATTTCACCACCTGTTTATATCTTTATCTAGCACATATCTCCATGTATGCATTTTACTGCTTTTTTATTTTGAGTAGGAAAAAAAAACTGATTCAAAATCAGCAGAACAAAGATGAGCTACTACAAACACTGTCCTCAGACTAAGCAGAAGTTTGGGTTATTAGATGCTTTTCCCCTTTCCCTACCCTCCATTCATACCCCATAGAGATAATATTAGCTTTGCAACAGAAGTTAAAATAGGCAACGGGAGGAGAGAAGAATACACTACATCTTTGACACAAATTTTACAGCACTCTGAATGATGTGTGTGCTTTTTATGCTTATGAAACCACCATCTAGCGAAAAATAGCAGCCTAATATTTTGACACGAAGGTCATTTGAAAGTTTTACTGCCTGCAAGCCCGATCCATTTTGTTGACAAAAGGCTCTCTCAGGGCTCTTTAAGGTGCCCCAGCCTGCTCAACTTTCTCCCTGTCTAGCATTTCTATTTCCCCTCCTCACCCCCTCCCACCAGACTAATTACCAGCTCATTAAGGCTGTCCTAATGAATTATGTTACAGCATTAAGAAAGGGCCTGGAATAAATGTTCGTGTAAGTATGGGAGGAGGGACAGAGAGATTACTACTTTTGTCAACCTTGCCAGCTGAAGCTAACCTGATCTGACCACACTCAACAGCCAGACCTCCTGCCTCCTCCCTCAAAAATCATAAATATTTCAGCTGAAATGAATTTTGGATTGATATAAACACGCTCTTGGGAGGAATTGGCTTTCTAATGCCACGGAAAGAGCAGTTCTCTGGAAGGTTATACTTTGTGCGTGAATGGCACTGCCTACGAGGGCCAAGGCTGGTGAGCAACGTGAGGCAATGGGATATGCTCTCTGCCTCTTCCACGTAGTCACACAGTGGGGTCAATGGACTCAGCACTGCATGACCTGCATGGATTAATCAAAAACTCTCTTCTTGCCATCTTTGGGGTGACTTGTGAAGCTGGACGGAGTGGGCCCTATTTTCTGTCACTCTATAGAGCAATGAAATTTTTTCTCATATCAAAGAGTAGCACGGGTTTCTCTTGCCCACCAAGACATCCTTGACTCAGCTAAAACTGGGAGCTGAGGGAGGGGAGAGAGGGTGTTGAGTGCACAGGTCAGGGCTGGAATTTAACCCTTGGGGTCCCCAAAAGTCTTTAGTAAATGCCGCTCACTGACTGGCATCTCTACTAAACTCTAAAATTCGAAGCTGTACTATAGCATCTTGTTTTCAAAAGGCAAATCTTGCCTTTTATTAATAGCTTGTTATATTTCTGCTAAACAGATATATTTTAATATCTGATCTTTGGCTCTAGCTCTCCCTAGGGATTTTACTGTCTGAAATACCTCTACTGAATATTTGCTTTTCTCCTCGTTGGGCCTCATTTTTATTTTCTCCAGTGTTTAGATTTTAGGGCACCAAAACCCAAAATGTTTATGCATTTACAGCTTTCCTTTATTCTCCTCTTTATAAAATAAAGAGGGAAGATATCAGGGTTTGACCCATGGCAATGCACATTCACTCCATACTGTAAATAAAGTTAGAAATATTAATCTTAATCATACTGTTCTGAAAATCTTGCAATCTAATTAGATGTAATTGACTGCAGAAAAAAAGTAAAAAGAAAAAAGGGGGGGAAAAGTCTTTAATTGAAACAGCGATGACTAACTGTGGCGCTAAATAAGGTGCTAAAAGAGAGGCCCAAATTTCCTCAAAATATACTATCAATATTAACTTTCTCTAGATGAATGAGGTTTTCTACAATGGTCAAGGCAACAGTTCACACACACTTTAAAACTGGGCTCATAACTTGTAAATGTATGTTAAATACACAAATTAACATCAGATAGCTAAACATGAGACAGATAATAATTTATCCTAATTTCCTGGCAATAGCTTTTTTCTTTCTTGTTGACAGGTAGATCATTGTCTAATTACTTTCAGATATTGTTGAAGAATCATTAAAAAAAGATCAGTTAATACACAGTGGCTCTTGTATTATTTTTTTTTTCTTACTGCTTGTTCTGAAGTCTGAGATGGCATTTTCCTCACAGACAGCAGAAAATACTTATTTTAAGGAAACCTTTGAACTGTACTCATATTGCATTTTTAATGGATTCATTAGCACCAGCTAGAATAAATACACATGCAAGCCTACGAGCTGACATTTCCATGCAGACCTTAAAACCTTTTTAGCAGCAAAGGTAGTATTTTAATCTGTTTCTTGAAAGAAGAGGACACACCAATTGACAGCTTTCATACTTTAAAAGCTGTCTATAACTGGCTACTTTTTTTAGCAAGTCCCAAGCTTCCTTGAGCCAGCTTGCACTTTTAAGAGCAGCCACTTTTCAGCTGGAATTGAGGTGCAAGACTTTTACAAACACACATGCGCACACGCACAAACACATTTTCTGGGATTTAGGATATGTTACAAGCTGACTTTTATTTTATGTCCATTTATCTTTATTTATGAAAATTAATAGCAACTGTGCGTTTGCTTGTGTACGGCTCCCTGCATTCTATGTACATACAGAATATATGTTACATAAATACACTGAAAATATTAGAGAGAGGCATTTTCCACACTAAGAGACAAACTAACAGCCAAGCAGTAGATTATTCTTATCACTCTTTTGCAGTAAAGCAGGAAAGAGAAGGCAAGAGCACATAAGGCAATTTCTGCTAGAGCTCCAGATGATAGAGCTGTTGCAGGACAAACAAACAAACAAAAAATTCCTATCTCCTTAGCTCATCCCTCTCCCACCCCAAATTTTTTGACTTTTTATTTATTTTATTTTTTTTTCAATTTGGCCATTTTTTGCCTTCCCCCCAACCTTTTTTTTTCTTTAAAAAGATGAAGCAGTGGCTGAGAGGAACAGAGAGGAACAGTGGTGAAAACGTCCTCTCCCTCTCCACTCTCTGGGGGCAGATACCTGCGTGCCAGCACTGCAGTGACAGAAGCCATCAGGGCCCTGACAGCGAGGCACGTAGGTGAATTGGGCGATCGCAGTATCTGCTGGGGCCATCAGCACGTTCTGCTGCCTATCAGCGCTGTGCCTGGCAGCCGAGGAGATACATTTAGATAAAGCAGCCAGCAATCGTTGATAACAAGTCCCTCAAATGTCAGGCAGCACAAAGGGCAGCATTGATTGCTGCTGTACAGCCCGCCTTTCCTTTTCTTTGGTGCTCTATTTTCCCCCCTCTTTTTAATATAGCAAAGACTCTGGCTGGGATAATCTGCCTGCAGAAAAGGCCATTGTGCTGCTACATACATTGTGTTATTCACTAAATAGAGTTTATCAATGTTTCTCCAATTCCCTTTCCTTTCTCCTCCTCTTTCCCTCCATTCCCCAGCTGCTACCCAGCCTCTTCTTCGCAGATACGGGCACAATCCAGGAAAGGACAGATAGCAAGTCCTAGATCAAACATATGGGTTCTTTGAAGTCTATGGTATGTACTTCTTCCTCTCTCCCCCACATCTTGGATGGATGCCTGATACTAACACTCATCTCACTTTCCATTTATTTCTGATGTGGAATAGACATAGCTGACATTTTGGGGCCATTTCATCCTGAAAGTTCATCTGAAATTGTAAAGTATTTTGAACTTCATGGATTCAAGACATTCTCTCACTTGCATTACCAAATTCTGGCCCTGGCAACCTACAAAGCTCAAAGTCAACTCTGCACTTGGCAGAGGCTGCTGTCCTGGGCAGGATACCTTGGACACTCATGGTCTGTCCTAAGCTAGAGAGTAAGCTAGATACAACATAAAGTGATGAAGTGGCGGTGTATTTGAGATGAAAGGGCTCCTGTAATAAAGCTGTGGTTGTCTCTAGTGATTCTTGATCTGTCATCTTCAGCTTCTCTTTCCATAAAATGAGAATTACTTATCGCCTATTTCCACATGCCAGAAGCATGTTCAGCTAGTGTTCATAATGTGGCCGAAATGACCAGGGGACTTCTGGAAGGTCAAGAAGTTACATATTTCCAGCCCACTGTCCTTGGCTGTTCCTCACCACCGGGTAGTCTTCTCCATGACAAACGTAGGAGGATGGGGATTAAGTTTGGAGCACAGGAAGCAGCCTCAGCACTAAGACACATTCTCTGCATTCAGATCAGAGATATTCTAAACTGATGTGAATTTAAAGCCAAATCTTTGTTTCAATAATGAACAGACTGTTCCCAGCTATATCTATATATAAAAGAATACAATCCTTGACACTTTATAATCATTTTAATGATTATAATTTTAGAACTTGTACTTCACCAATAATAGGGCTTAAACAAAAAGTACGGCATCCGCAGAGAGATAAATGATAATAGGTTTTGTCTCATATGCTTGCTATAATTACGACTATTTTATCTGATGCAGGTTTATTTATTTATTTTATACGTATTTTCAGCACTGGTGTTGTGAATGTAAACCTCCCCAAGGGTCCTTCTGAGGCACATAGGCACATATCCCACTCCCTGCATAGACCCATTCCTGCTACTCTGCACTCTCACATAAAATTGTGGAGCTGGAGATGATCCATCTTGAATAGCCATGGAAGAGGCTATGAAATGCCACCCCCTGAGCAGTCCCTCTGCAAGGAGAAGGGGAGATCCAGAGCTTCAGCTCACTGTCAACAGCTTTATCATCTCCTCAAAGCTATGTCTGGGTCCTCCAGGGAACTGATCACATGGGTGGACTCTGACACGTCGGACCTTTCCCTTCCTTGCACCAGGGAATGACATCTTGTTCCACAGTTACCAGGATAAGTCAACATAATGTCTGTACTCTGTCAAACCAAAGGTCCGTCTAGCCTGATATTCTGTCTCTGACAATGTAGCAGCTGCCTAGGGAAGACTGCAAGAATTATAGGCTGGTGAGAAGTGCTGCATTCTGTGAGTTTCTACCCAGAGATTGTACTTGCCATTCTATTTAGCCCTTTAGCGGTCCTTGATGGATTTTTTTTTCCCGCATGAATTTGTCTTACACTTTTTAAAGACAACTTCATAGTAAAAGTATAATAAAAGGCTCCCCTTTTTGAAAATAAATACTGATGTTCTAATTCAAGAAAGGCTGGGTGTTAGGCAAAAATGAATGTTCTCTGGAGGAATTGGGACTCACAGTTCCTATAGTACAGTGATCTTTCATACTTTTTTTCTTCAAGTTTACAAGTGAAGGGGACAGGAGAGAGAGAGTGTGTCTTTTCACAAGCAGCCTCTTTGATCAGAGACATTCACTCTGGAGAATGAAATATTGAATTCCTTTTGCAGTCAGGCTGCATTTAAGCACTTCTGAGTCTGGCTACAGTTTGTGGACTTTGTGAAACATGAGCAAGGCTCCCATCTCCTCTCTGCCTTTCTTTCCTGACTTAGGGATTTTCAAAGGGCATCATACTGCTTGACCTGATAAATGGGATGTTCTAAAACGGTCCTTGTCCTTGATCCCATACACATGGCCAGGCAGGGAAATGGGGCAGAAATACAGCAATTCCTGATATGAGAATTCTTATCCCAGCCTTGTGGAGACAAGACAACGGAGGAGGAAGTAACAGGTACGTGTGGCCCAGATTTAAATCCTGGGTTTCTCTATCCTTCAAATGAAACCATCTGAAGTAAAAACAAACAAATCTATTACATTCTTCTTGATCAAGATATAAGCGCTTTTTTTTTTTTTTTTCCAAGAGACAGAATTTTCAATTACCCTGGGTGTCTGTTAGTGCAGGTACAATCAAGTCTGCCAGTTTTTCCATTGCAAACCACAGCTTTCAGGTGCACGTGTAACTCTGCCATGCTTATGTTTGGCTTGCACTGAAACTTGGCAAATAAAGCTTTAGCTGGATAAAGGTTTTATAATAATCTTTGTTTTAAACAAAGTTAATTAAATTTGGGTTTAATCAGAGCTTCTACCAGTTTTAAGTGACAGTGTAATGTCGGGACTTAATTGCACCTTTTATCCAGAGATCCTTAATTCATGTGGCATCATTTATGCTGAAGAACACCGCTGTAAGGTTCGTTCTTCACTAAGTTTTGGACTTTGTCCTTTCTTGTACTTCCCCTGGAGCAGAGGTAGAACAGTGCTGGCCTATATCTCCCTTGAACAGGCTGCTCCTGGCTCTTCATGATGCTCTACAATACCCAGTTGTTTCAAGAACTACTGCAAACAAACGTCAGGAGTGGAGACTCATCACTGGGAGAGGCCCCATTACTAGCCATGACCAACTTCTCTGTCAAGAAGGGTTGCTAGATAACCACAGTAAACTTGTGACTCCTCTCTACACAGCCCTATTTGCCCAGGTAAAATAGGGCCCAAATGCTAATGATAAATCAAGGCTAGCTTAAGTCTTTAAACTCCCTAAATTGCACAATAAGTTAAAAGAATATATATAATGTGTATATATATAATATGTATGTATAAATCAAGAATATCATGCTGTTGAGAGTTCCAGTCAACTTCTGTACCAGAGAGGAAGAGATTATTCCAGAGGCTCTCATTTTAAAATTCATTTATTCCCCAAGCTGAAAATCTAGTCAATTCATCCATACTGTAGACTAATTACTTTTACTATTTTGTATTGCAGTGAGGGCAGAGAGGGAACAAAACATATTTAGTCTGTTCAAGAATGGCTACTTTGCTCTGTATAACATGGAAAAAAACAGACTGAGTTTAATCAAGGCATGAAATCACTTTAAGAACCAGAAATAAGAAAAAAATAATATAGTTCTAAGAGTGCAAGAAATACTGTCACGTTAATACACTTTTTAATATTAGTTAGCACCAAGCTTTATAAGGACAGATCCTGAGAAAAATGAGGGCGAGGTTTCAGCATCTCCTAAGTTAAAGACTTAAGTGCAAAATTCAGTCCCTCCTGACCCCCAATTTCTTCTTCTTGTGTATGCACAGCCCTTACTGGATCTTTGACAGAGGCAGGGATCGTCTGTTGGGCCTTCTGCTCTGTACATAAGAATTCAGCCATGAGAAACCACAAGGCTACAGGAGTCTCAAATATCTATGTTTACTTATCAACAAACAGAAAACAAACATAATTGCAATTCTGTTTCTCTGGCAAGAGAATTGGTGGCCTCTCTGATAGCATTGGACTAGTAGGGAAACTCACTAGGGGGTTTGCAAGCCTTTTAATAGCATACTGCCCAACAAAAGCCATGAAAGCATCACTCGGCAAATATTGGATTATCTTGATTTTGTGTGACTTCTTCTTTGTATGCCTTACCCATGATTCAGCTTCCCCTACTGACAAAAGCTCAAACAGGCCATTGTGCCCAAGTTTCTTTCAAGACACAAGCCTGAGCAAATTTAGGTAGGGCAAACCTTTGAGAGCAGTCGTTTTGTTGCTCCTGGAATGCTGTCTGCTGACTTTCAATAGGCACAATGGTACGTGGACACGGATGTGATCTGCCAAGAGCTTAAACTTTTTCAGACAAAGCTGTATAAATTCTTTCAGTTTAGTTAACCCTATGTAATTACAGTGGTAGATTCTCTTAGGAAAAAAAAATCTGAGAGATGATTAAACAAGACCTATTTCTTCAAATATGTGGGGTGCTGCAAGCACCTACTCTGGTTTGTACGGTGGGGTGCTGTTTCCTGACTGGGCCTCTGGATATTCACACAAGCACTCCCTATCTGTCCTCTGAACTCCAATACAGATAGGGTGCTTAGCTCAGCAGACAGTGGGCATGCACCCAAAGGTGCTGGAATTCAGGCACAGGGAGTAATATCTCTCTGATGACTTTTGTTGTATCTCAAAATTCTTTTTGTATTCACTGCTTAGCATCATTTTAATCTGTGTCCTTTTAACTGTTTCCAAACCCTCTCATGCAGTACAGTGGAAGGCCTGTTGAAAGAATATGATCCTGACAATACAATGTGAAAAGTACTCTCTAGATCACTAAGCTACTGACAGGAGGGTAAGAGTTTATGGAACTCCCAAAAACCTGGTTGATAATGTGCAGCAACAGGTAGAGAAAAAAATATGCGTTCACATTTTCTTGGGTCAGCCTTCACCCCTGGACTGCTGTGGCCAAACAGCATCAATTCATGGCAGAGTATGGTTCTAAAGTACTGTTGTGGCCACTGGCAGCAAAGTGCTGAGGGTGGACAGTTATTTTCCATGAAAGCCTTCTCTCACTCCAGCTGTCGTGGTCTTCCCATATGAGAAAGTGCCCAGTGTAAGGAAATGCCCAGCCTGCCTCTTCCTCCTATCGCTCCCATCGTAAAGCTGCTTTGGGCATTTTTCACCCACAGGGGAGTTTCACCAGTTGGCCTTGTACTATCTAGACTAGGACAAGTTTAGCATAAGTATAGACTGGAGCTTTATTTGTCTGATTCAAAAATCCAACAAAAGCAATCTTAAGACAACAACAACAACAAAATCTTTTCCGTCACAGATCACCCTTCATTAAGCTCTGAACTTAACCAGCAACAGTCTCTACAACTCATACACGTGGGCAAAAGATCGTTCTATCTGTATGTATTTCTAAGACTGCAGATGCACTGTGAGGCCATTTGCAGAATCAAACATACGCACACGTCAAAGTGCTAATACGAAAGGACAGGCATTCAGAAACATCTCATTTTGTCTTTGAGCACATAACTTTATCAGGCTCTAGAAAAAGATCATGAGAAAGTAGTGAAACAGTTGAGGGTACAGTTGCTTAATAGCAATTTCTGAAAAGTTGTATAAAAGCATTCGCTAGGGTGTAAGGTCTATGAAGGAAAAAGATGGAAGGATCCACACCTCTGGATTATTAGAGTAGGCAGTTTATGCAATTTGGCAAGTAGAGATGGTGAATTACTAAGGTAACAAAGACAAATGGTCAACTGAAATTGTGACCAAATGAAAAGATAGCTTGGCACTTAATCATCCTTTTGCTGCTCTGCCTGCGTGAGGAATGCCAAATAATGCAGTATAATAAATAATATGCATAATGCCGTATAATAAATAAATAATGCTATTATAGTTCTTAGAATTTTTAAACTAATTCACTTCCTTTTGGGTTTGATTTCTATAAACATTCAAGATCTTGAGTTTTCTTTTGAAAAGAATTTTCTTTCAAAGTTGTGCACAGAGTTATTCCCGAAGAATAAATTCTATATTCAAGCACACAAGTTTTCACTATGGGAACTGGCACAAGTTAAGTGTCTGGCTAAGAGGCAGCCATCAGAGTATCTGAGAGCCTTAGCTTTCAGCATACAGGAGCCATAACACATTTTCTTCTCTAACATTGTGTTTTAAGGCTAAGAAAATTAAAGTTTTATAGAATGCTCCAGCAGCATGTGTGCTGTGGGGTAGAAAATAGGCACACTTTGCACAAAAAATAACCTATTCCTATATTGCAAGACACAGAACGAGGCTAAAAACATTGGTGAAGAGGACAGCATCCTGTATTTCACCAGCCACTCTAATATAACAAACATAAGAATGCAAGAATTGTCTTACTTCATTTTTTTTTTTCTGTAATAAGACCATACAGCTCCTGCTCCTTCCCTCCACAGTGAGTTTATTTTCTTAAGAAAATCCTTCCATGGAAAAAAAGACTTGAATCCTTCCTTTCTTCTGAGACAAAGGAGAAGAGAAAAAGCAGCTTTGTTAACAGGGGGCTTGACAGAACTTCTGTCAGTTCCTCCATGGTAGATCAAGGCCCAAAGCTTTGATCTTGCAGACATTACATACATAAGCAACTGTGTCCCACATTCACAGGAATAACTTCACTGGAGTCTTAGTCAGTCTTCATAATCCTAAAATTAAGGATGTCTATGCAGCTCTGAGACCTGAAATTATGCTCAGTGCTCAAAAATATGTCTGATCCTATGCGTCTTTAGGTACAAGACATTACGTGTTTTTTAATAGATATTCTCTTACCATGTAATTTTCCTCTTTTTAAAAAAAAGGGATCCACTTATAAACCTTCATCAATATAAATGTTATAAATAGCCCAAACAAAGTGTTAAATATAGGATTCTCTCTTCTTTTTTCTCCTCGCCACCACAGCGTGGCAAGGTGACATGGCAAGATGGCCCTAGCAGCAGCCCCTCACCTCCTCAGTGCTTCCTGGCTCCTTGGGTGGTGAAGTCACCTCTTGTGGTGACAGGGAGCAACCATCCCAGAAGACTTAATGGGTCAGTGGAAGCAGAGCATTGGGAACTTCATAAACAGCAAGTCCTTCTACCTCTGCTAGGAGGAAAAGAAAGGAGGGGGAAAAAGCAAAGAGAGGAAGTAAGGCAGCTAGCCAGCTCACTGAAGAGACCTGGAGTCACAAGGAGGCTGAAATCAGATTATGTTTTTGTTTGTATCTGTACACTTATACAGGATTTTACCTGGGTGGAGGATATGCAGTGTTTTTTATATATATGTTTGTGTGTTTATATTATACTATATTATATTATAGTATATAGTATATATACTATATAATTTATATTATATTATAAATATATGTGTAATATGTATATATATTATACACACACACACATATACACACACAAACATATATATATATATATTTTTTAAAATTAGTTTTCTGGTGCTTTATACTGCTCTAGGGCATAAGGATTCTACCCCTCCAGCATCCTGCAGTGACAGCCGGCTCGGGTTTTTCCTCACATATTCCCTCTCTCTCTCTCTCTCTCTCCCTCACACCCACCACCATTTGAGTAGCTGTCACCCTGTTCGTCACTGCAAGGGAACACATTCCTTCCCAGTCGAGCAGGGATCTGCCATTCTATTTCTGTCTCTCCTCAGCTACACAAATGCTAGGTATCAGCAACAAGGCACTGAGATCAATTGTACCAAGCCTTTTTTTTTCCCTCCTTTAAAAAAAAAAAAAAGAAAAAAAAAAAAGAA
>JAVCKT010015793.1:12437-23041 GCA_032273925.1 Rhynchotus rufescens
CTGATACCTAATCCAAGCCCCACATGCAGAGAGGTAGAATGCCGATGATCCAGGTAAAATGCAAAAAGCAGCAGCAACTCTTGCCTGTGGCACAGCAGAAGTCAAAGCACTGTAGCAGATCCTACCACCTAATGAGCAGGGAGAAGGGGAGCTCTCACCTCTGAGATACAGGCTTCCTTAAAAGATTTGGCATCAAGGCTGCAGCTTGCAGGCAAGAATTCACTCGTGCCCCCCCTCAAGCAACTGGATGAAGCCAAGCTTTGAATGTCAGGCCCTGTCATTGTAGGCACAGCACAAATGCCCTGCAGTAATGCCACCACCAAGGCAGCACTCACTTGTCAGAACACCAGCAGCACAGCTCATAAGAAAAGCAGTAAATATGACAGCACATGAATATGAATCTGGAGACAAAGCAGAAACTGCAATCGATTTGGAACACACAAGCCAAGACTGAGAAAATAACAGTTTGCAGAGAGACGTTTAGAGCTGTTGCAGTAATTTTTTATTGGACGCCATGAAAACAAAGGGCTAGGCGCAGGCTGTAGCAGGCCCAGCAAGGCTGGACTTTCAGAGAGCAGCTCAAGTTCTTGTCTTTAAGTAGTCCTGCTCAGATAGTCTCCTAAGTACTGGCTTTCTCAACACTTAAAAGATTCTTCCTTGCCAGCTCGGACTATCTAAAGGGTAAGCACATAAGTCTAAGCGAGCCATTTAAAGCTTTCTCTGTAATAAGGGGAGAGTACAAATCACCTTCAGATGACAAATCATCCTGCCTATTTTAGATGTCCTTCTGAGGAGGAATGAGTCATCCTCAGAAGGTGCCTGTCTTTTGGCTGGAGAGGTTGCCTACGTAGCTGGCTTAGGCCTGGTGACTGCATTTGAGATGGCAAAAGTTATTCGGGGGGAATCCAGCACTAACCACTCTGCCTATGTTCTGACTGACTGGGCCTTTTCAGTGGCATCCAACTCCTATACCAGTTTTCCTTAGGTAAACATCCAGTAGAATGTAAAAAACCTCTAATCTTACTATAAAATTAAGTAGAGATTCACGTTGCTGCTTTTTAGTATTCCTTTGCACTGTTAAAATCCGAGTGGGCTATTATGTTCCATAGTTTTTACTGCTCTGTATGGAACTAAGCAGTTCTGCACATCAGACATTTAACATATGTTGTTTATGTAGCACTTTCAGCTGTGTTGTTACTCTCTCTGAACTCAATAGTTCCCCAAAATTTGGGATCTTGCAAATTGTTCTATCAGGAAAAAAACTGGCAGCAGAGTGTGACATTTGTTATACAAATGCTGCTTTCTGAGCGGGAACACCAAGCCCTTCTTCCCAAGTGTCACACAACAAGAGGTCACGTTTTCCTACCAGCAGACAATATAAATAAATAAGATAAATATATTAAAAAAAAAAAACCCTCTCTTCTGGTCTTTTCAGGATTACATAAGATATGGCTGCCTAACATATTTCTCTGTGCATTTCTCACCTATCATTTCTGAGGCTCAGTGATGCTTTCTGTGGGGTCCAAGATGCTCCTCTGTTCTGAGGATAATGCGCCTGGACCAGTGCCTGAAGAGCACCATGATGTCCAAGAGGGGCTTAATATTCTACAGTGTTTCAAGAGCAGAAACATAGGTGCCCCTAGCTTAAAACAGAGTTGTCACTTGTCTCATGTTATACTAGGAGGGGAGGGTGACAGGAACTTTTCTTAGCATGTGCGTTTGTGTGCTTATATACTAGGCCAAGATAAATTGGGACCTCTGGATCACTGCAATGAATGAAACAATATCTAGTAATACCAGCAGGACCCTTCCATTTTCATCTCCATTCCAACAGATACTTCCAGAAGAGATGCCTCTGGTGGTGTAGTAGAGGTTGGGTTTTATTTAAATCATACACTTTAGATATGATAGGATAACAATATGTGAACCGAGAGTACATAACGGGGAAACTGCGCAGACCGCTATCTCCAGCTTCTTGTCACCTTTACAGAACACTCGCAGGATAACTTCATAGCAGTGACACGAGTAATTAAAAGCCTGTGGTACAGAAAAGCAGTCTACAGTCCTGCTCTGCTTCTGGTATGTTCTCTACATTGTGGGTGAAGCACCATCCTCTGCCAGGTGGAGAAAAGCTCCCACAGAAACTACGAAGTTATCTTGGATTCACTCTGTCTGATCAGTGAGCCCCCGGTGGCCACCTGGGGAGGTTCTGAAGGTGCATTTTCAGACTTTCTAAGTGTTTGCCTCATTGAAACAGGCCTTTGTCCTCAAGACTTAAATTCTGAAAGCAGAGGAAAGGCTGATAATCCTGGGTTGGACTAGTCCAAACAGGTGGAGGAGATTTTGCTGCCCCTAGCTGAACCTTATCCTCTACATATGCTTTTCTGAAAAGAACACCTAGAAGGGTTTCTCACTCTGACCACCCTTAGAGATGCTCTCACTCACAAAATTGGATTGAATTTATAAAGTAAAATTGTAAATAACAGAACAAAGGAAAGTAATGGGTGAAGAAGTAACATTTCCCCCACATTTCAAAGCAAAAACAGAAATCTTAATTATATTTAAATGAGTAAATAGATTATCAGATTGTGACATCTTCATGAACTACTGCACAGAAACTATTCTTGACTCTTCACTGAAAGGTGTCCTGTTTGTGCCAAGGTGTCTGTGAAACAGGAGAAGCAAGTGCTCTACAGACCAGCATCTCTTCTGGCTTCTTGCTGTTGGGAAGAATTTTTGCCAGTAATTTTTTTCCTTACTGAGCAGCAGTGATATTAATGTACTGGCAACAACAAGATTAAAATAAAACTGATGCAATCCGTGGGCAAAGTAGTCAGCTGCATAGGTCAGCACCCTGATACGAGCCTATTTTGTAACCAATAGGCAGGAAATAGTCCCTCTGACTTGGGTGGCCATCTCCTGACTGTAGGGCCAGGCAAAGGGCACCAAGGCCACTCTGCTAGCAACGCACTTCTGGAGACTCTACTGCGGATAACAAGGCAGCCTTGGGAGAAAGGTGGGCTGCAGGAAAAAAAAAAAAAAAAACCTGCAACTGCAGTTGTTTGAAGGCCGTCCAGAGGCCGTCTTTGTGCCCTGATATTTTGATGCATCCTCCAGAAATCCCAATATCCTTTTCCAACTCTTCATCCCTTAGGAAACCAACTGTTCAAGAGGAAATTATTTCCAGCATGCTCCCACGGGCTGCATCCCACAGTGGTCTTAAAACCCTTAGCCAGAAATTTCCAAACCTTAAACCAAAGTACAAGCTGCTGACCAGCAGGAACAGCTTCAAGTGGATTAAATCTCTAAATGGGACACTTCTCACAGTGCTGGTTCCACACCTTTTTCTAACTCCCGACTAGGTCTGCTAAATGGATGTGACTGCACTTCCGTGATAGAGCCAACCCTTGCAGTTCTATTACTAATCTAGTGCTCTAATCACAGCTGCAGCTGGGGACTTGCACAAGCGTCTTTCATGTGATTATTTCTTTTCTAGCTCTCAGAAAGAAAAGCTGAAAGCATGAAATAAATATAGATCAAACTAGGAAGCACAGGAAAAAAAACTAATCAAAAAAAGTCATGACTTAGCTAAATGCTTATTTTAAGGGCATACTTGAGGTTGGCAACACAGGCTTTGGTTACTGTGATGTGAGACGCATGCCCAAATATTAAGACTGATTCATGTGTGCCCACAACTCTAAGGGAACTGCAGTCAGTCACAGGCAACGGCAACAAAAATTCCCCCAGCAGAGTAGCATCATTAAAACTCTCACAGGTCTGAATAAAGTGAACAAGAAAGCAATGATGGATGAAAATGTGCCTGCTAATCCAAGCACAGGTCTGAGTCATACCAAAACCATTTTCTGAATAAGGGTTGCTAGTGTCTCCACTTACGCTCCCACCAATCATAGAGACAGCCAGGACAGAGATTACACAGGGCTCAGCCCAGACTCCACTCACGTCATCATCCTCTTGCACCCGCACATGCCTGCTACCCTAAAAGCCCCAAAAGCTCATGTTTTGTAGTCCCTTCCAACTTACCCAGGCCATCTCAAGCAGTACAAGGGGCCACAATTGCTTTGCATGGTCAGTCCTCAGCAGAGAAGCAAGCAAGCATCATTCCAGCACATGGACTCTCTGGCTCTCTCCCTGAAGAGTCTCCCTCTCAGGCAGCATCACAGAAGAGCTCAGTTCATTAACAGTGGCAGGAAGAGCTATAGGGCGTGTACCTGAAATCACAGCCTCGTAGGTACCCTGTGAGCACCGCGAGTGCTAACTAACACGGGTGCAGGTGCCTGAGTGTAATTTCAGTGTATACTCATTCTCTTGAGCCATATTGACTTCAGAGAAAGATATATTACCTTCAGAAATATAATCTTAACATAATTCATGGAGATATGCCTATCTCATGCCAGTAGACAAAGCCCAAAGTTTCAGAATTTCAAGTCACTCTGAACAATTCATGATCAGAGACTCCAATTTTGTGTTAATTGATTTTAATTAAAAATATCTTTTCTCCCTAACCTTAGTCACAATGGCTTATTGTCACTGCACCAGCAAACTCATCTCTGAATTCCCAACATTACGTGCTATGTCTTTACAGCTGAATAATGCTGCAAGTCTTAGAACACCAACTGAAACACTTTCAGAGGAAGGAAAAAAAGTGAAGTTATACAAAATGATACAGAATTCATTTTGGGGACTCACTTATCCTATAAAAGTCAGTCCTACACCTTAATCCTCCTACATGAAGTAATAACAAGAGAATTTTATCCAACTGAATTCCAAAGAAACTAAAGAAATTGGTTCTGCTTGCACCCCTCACAGGATACTCTCCTGATATTGTAGGGTCATCCAGTAGGCAATTACAGCATCAGCAATCAACTTGGAGAACTATCAGAGGTATGACTTCCATAATCTACCAAAACCCTTAACTTTCTGTTCTGAAGGGAAGGAACAGAATTAAGTGGCAGTAACTGCTGGCTATACCCAGCCATTAGAGAGCAAGCTTGGGAAATATAAAATAATACAAGAAACACATTGAAGCCTCAGGAGAACAAAGTAGAAACAAGGCAGGATAAGAAACAAACCTCTCAGAATAGGATTACCGAGCACAGTGTCTTACTAGATTCCTCCTGTAAATCCACCTTTATATTGCATTTCACCAGATACTTTGGGTTGGGGAAGGAGCACTGGTGGGGAGGGAGTAGGAGACTAATGAAGAAAAAAACATATGTGAAAGTTAACTACAAATATTTCTCAAATGACTTCTCCTTGTTTTATTCCCAAAAATATCTTCAACTGGAATAGTTTTCTTTCAAAAACGTAGAGAAAGTATTATTTTTTTCCTTTCAGAGGAAAGAGGGCAGATTGCAGAGAGCAGGATTGTCACAGCAGAGGGCATAGATTGTCACAATAACAAAGCATAATCATCTACTGTCTTCATAGGATTTCAAAGTGCTTGGAAGATCTTGAGCCAGATTCAGGCATAACCGTTAGGACCTATTTTGGGGAGTGAGGTGGGACAATAAATGTCCTTATTCCAAACGCTGCTCATGTCTGAAAATTCCACATCTGAAAAAAGAAAAAACATTCCTCTCCTGTATCAGGTATCAAAAAGTTTTTGTTTATTGCTGTTTCTTTCTACCTTTGACAATCAGCTAGCTCAGCTGTGCCAGACAGAAAAGTAAAACAAGCAGATTATTTCATTGTATCCCTCTGCAGTATGAGGGCATCAGAGCAAGGGATGCTATGCTGAAGATCAAAAGTTTCACTCTGACTGATTACTGAGAGAAGCTGTAAATACACAGCCCAGTTCACCGACATTAAGCAGTGCACACCATTTAATTTACATTTAAAGCACTAGATTAAGGTTCTACTATTTCAGACAGGCATATCCAAGGAGATTCTTACTATCACATCTCACTTGTTCCCCAACCCCCAAGATTTAATCACTATATGATGTTACAATGATCAGCTATTCCATTAATGAGGAATTAATGGATTAATTCAATTAATCACTGTGAACTGAGCACACACTGTCTCGATTTGTACTTGAGGAAAGAAGAAATTAAATAACTTGCCTACCAAGTGAAAGACTTTCTAACCCAATGTCATCTATTTGTCCTTTCTGAACAGAGAGGGAGCAAATTCAAACAAAACTCTCCAAGGTGTCTTTTTAAACTATTTGACTTTTACTCTTCACCTCCACAAGTCCTATCAATTTTCAGCCTTCTTCCCTCAAACTCAGAGATGCATTCACATATTATACACAGTTTTGTTCATGTTATTTTAGGAGTTTTCTAAGAAATATGTTAATTGAGCTAAGCCTCAGCAGTGCAACTAGTTTTCCCTTGTGTGCATTAATAATGATTTTTATGTAGCAGCATCTGGGAACCAATAGATCTGATGTCTTTCTGGAGAAGCACCTTGTTCATAGGAAGGTCAGTCATCAAATAGGATTCATTTTTCACCTGAGACAAGAGAGATGTTGAGGTCTTATAGATCTATATGGTATTAAAGTTTTGCAAATAGGAAGGAATTGGCTTTCAGTAATTACTTTTTCTTCCAGAAGGAACTACAAAAGACCTCTCTGAGAAACCTGTACTTACTATAATGGCAAAAAGCAAACAAAACAGAAACCAAGGAACCAATTAGTAAATGTTCACTTCTTCATCTGAAATATAACTGCAGTTTAAATTCTGTGGCATAGGACATCATAATAATGAGAGGAAAACATTCCAGTGGAATGTTTTGCTGTTTCTAAAATAAAATTAAAAAACAGAAATTCATAAATCAAAACATCTGAGGACTGTGACAATTTCAGCTACCACCAAACACACAACACCCTCCCCTTCTCCCCACAAAGAACCCCTGCACACACAGAGAACCCACACACTTGATCTCTCAGAGGCATTAAGCCAGTGAACTAGGACAAGATACTGTCCAGTCTCCCTGATGCAGTCACAGAATCCCAGATGTAGTTAAAATGTAGTTAATCCCAGCTGGCAAGGACATGGGAGTCCCAGGAGCTTTGGACTCCCAGAATGCCCATCATAAACACACAGCTCAAGAGACCTCTGCTAAACCAAAATCCATCTTTAGAGTAGGAATTCAATGGTAAAAGTCTCTTTCCAGATTTCTAAATGTAGTTTATCAGATTTTTCTGACTGCACATATTTCAAAAGATCAGCTTCAATCCAAAATAAATTTTTCCCCCCGCTCTCCAATAGGGAATGTAAAAGTTTTATTTCAAATCTAAAGGCCTAGATCTCAGGCTTTACTAATTCTGAACCATTTCCTAAGTCCTCCCTAAGTATCTTGAATCAAGAGCTTTTGCATCAGGAGAATCCTGTGCCAGACTGGAAGTACTTTGGAGATATTCATGGTATTGCTGGATAACACATGTCTAACAGGAATGGGATATAAGTAGAAGGTAAGAGATCTCTTGTTGTACAAGTGACATCTGAGGGAAGTAGGGTGTCAGTAGGTGGGCAAGCCAGAAGTTCAGCTTGCTGAATGCAGAAGTTTGATCATTTTCCTAGGGAAAGATGGAAGGAGGAGCACAGCAGAGGTAGAACAAATTTCATCACAACCCTTAGGCTTTAAGCCCCAGAGCATGACTGGGAAGAGAAATCAAACGTGATAGCCTATCCTGAACTGTTGTCAGAAGGAATAAACAGGAAAAGAAAATTTCCAGAACTTCTATGGCTTGCTAACTGAAAGAGAGATCAAAGTTATATGGAGGACCCCAAAAGCTATTCTTCTTCCTTGTACTTTAGGGTGGTCCAGCAGGAACAAATGAGGGAGGAAAAAAGAAATCATGACTGCACTATGAATCAAAATCCTGAATTAGGAGAGAAATAATTAGTTCCTGCTGAATCTGAAGGCTAAAATACAATTTTCAGATGAAAGCAATGCAGTTCTGATTTGGTACCTGGTCATAGTTTACCACAGTCAGGGGAAGATAGAGACAACGTCTAGATTTTCATTAAAAGGCCATAAATCTTTCTGAACACAACACTGAAGTGAGAGCTCACCTTTTTCTTCTAGGTAGCCCTGCTTCTTGTGTTGCCCTCATTGCCAAGTGTACGGTGCGCTGCTCGCAATGACCCTGTTCTAGCCAGGCTGCCACACAGCCCCCTTATTTGCAGGCCTTAACTCTGCATATATTCTCTACCCAAGAAGATGTAACCACAGTAAAATCCTCACCTGGCCATCCATGACAGAAATATTGTGATCTGTGCACCTTTCCAGAACTATATTAGATCCACAAATACAGCTGAGCTGCCTGTGGGATTTTTGTCAAGGGTAAAAACAGGGCAGGAGGCAGAGAGTGGGTGAGAAAGAAAGAGTATTTCTCAGCATCTAAGGACACGTATAGTGTATGCGTGTTTATTTTAGAAGCTCAAATTTGTGTTATAGTTATTGGAAACTGCACTAGGAAGCCAATAGTGACTCACTTCTTCCCATGCCATCATTGCATTAAGAGTGGCTGGAGATGAGAATTTATAATAAATAATATTTTACAAAGTGAACTATTGGGACTATTATCCAGAGTAACTGCAAAGAACACAATAGGTTCATATTGTTCTGCTGATTGAAGAGTCACAAGATGAAGAAATTTTAACAATGCTCAATGACTTCTTTTTCATTAGTAGGAGAATCAAACTGTACAAAATGGAGGGGGAAAAGTGGAATCTGCTGAAGGG
Source organism: Rhynchotus rufescens (assembly GCA_032273925.1). Classification (NCBI taxonomy): domain Eukaryota; kingdom Metazoa; phylum Chordata; class Aves; order Tinamiformes; family Tinamidae; genus Rhynchotus; species Rhynchotus rufescens. The sequence continues at coordinate 21,149 of JAVCKT010015793.1, forward strand.
AATTTTATTGTATCAAAAATTGAAGAATCTAAACATAGTAAATGGAAAAAGCATTATTTCCAGAGATCAGCTGAAACACAGTTGAGCTGTGCATTTAAGACACTATTTTTCATTGAATGAACATTGTTATTTTACACATGCAATAAGATCCCTTGTTAGCCCATGACACCACGACCCTGGTTCAGTTAGGAAGCAGCCATCATATTGCTATTCAGTAGGAATCATGAAACACTCAGAGATGAACAGAGACCACCTGGTGGGTAGCCAAAGAGTCACCGTTAAAATTAGCACTTTTAGCTTTTTTATTGGAAATTCTTGCAAAAGTTTCCCTCACTTCACTGACATTATTTTGGAAAAGTAAATGCAGACAGTGGTTGGTGGACTGATCTTTGCCAGTGGCATCTGCCAACAGATAAATCCCTGTTCTGGCTTGCTGCGTGCAATTATTCCTTGTCAAAGCTGATATGTTCCCATAAGAGTCTGTGCTTATCATGGGAGTGAAAGAAAACCTCCTGATGAGATCTAACAGAGCATAAACTTCTCACTAACACTTACTGCCCCTTCAACTGAGTGGCAAGATCAAATGCTAGTGTCAAGTTTTGCTGCAGGAAACGAAGAGAAGTAACATTAATGTATGTAAAAAATAAAATTTAAAAAAAAATTCAGATAAGCATTTGTCTATGTACATTTATATTTATATATCTGTTTGTGTAAAAATATATAAGCATGTCCAAGGGGCAGACATATAATGAAATAATTCCTCTAGACTTATGTATGACTCTTAATAAAAAAATAATATTTTGATCAGCTCTTCAAGTTACATATATATAAAGTAAAGAGACTCAATGAACTGTAGTGATAAGGTAGCGCTTGGCTTGGTTTTTTTTTTTGATTTGCTTCCTTACTCACGCATCTACCTTAAACTAGGTATAATGCCAAAACAAAGCTAATGTCATAAGAGAGAGAAAAGTGCTGCAGCTGAACTTGGCAGTATATAAGACATCATGGCTAAAAATTCTCTATTTTTGCCAAAAGTTGCCCCACTTTGTAAGCATCTATTAACAGGATTATGCCTTAGGCACACAAGTCCCCAAAGCGGCATTTTCCAATGCAAACTGTGATGAAGTTAAGGAATGACTGAGGCAAGGGTAATTTCTCCCTCCCCTTCATAGTTGTGGGAAGGGCAGTATCAGAGCTGTAGACCCTAAAGGCCATTGTGCCCGTTCAGATCAAAGATACAGCTAGGCCAGCATGTTGCCTCTGAGAGCCCAAAGGCAAAGTCTTTGGTGAAGAAAGAACAAGCACATAAAACACCCCTAATATTGTCCAAGCCTACAACCTTTCTCTGCTGTGGTACTTCCCTAGATCACTACAGCAAGATTCACCCATATACCTCTGTCAAAACTCTAAATTCTGTTCCATTCTAACCACTATTTTCCAGTCATTAACCAATATTTTTAAAATGTTAATTCTTGTGCTTCTGCAATCCTAGGTGCTACCTCCCAAGAAAAAAAAAAATTAAAAATAAAATCTATCAGGCAGAGGGGATCATGGTAAGCGAAGTGGGTATCTAACTTCAGAGTGCACATGCAGGGGGTAAAGCCAGGAGAAAGTCTTTTGGACTGTCCTTCCAACTCTGCCTCAGATGCACTATGTAGTACTAAGGAGACAGAATTCAGTGCCTCAGTTTCCTCTTCTGTGATTCAAGGACATTACTACTGCCAGCTCTGTGAGGTTACCTGAGGTTCAATATGCATATGAAGCTCCAGGTTTTAAAATGGAAAACTGTATAAGTGCAACCTATTAGAGTATTACCAAAACTGAACTCAAACATCAAGGGAATGTTTTAGTAGAAAAGAAATGAAAATCATTTAGGAAGATCATTGTGTGTTC
>JAVCKT010015797.1:0-12777 GCA_032273925.1 Rhynchotus rufescens
GAGCTGAGTGTTTTTCTGGACGCAGTGGCCTGGGTTAGTGCTTCTTGAGCGGTGACCTGAATTATGGAACTCTTGCCTCCTTTGCCCTCAAAAAGTCACCCCTCTGCCCTTGTTCATTGCTCCAGTGCATCCGCTTGGAAGGTGTGCGTGCTGCTCTTCCCATCCCTTACGAGGACGGATACCTGCCTGTTGGAATAAAACTGCTCTGCAGTTTAGTAAGGCAGGCCCAGCTGCTGTGAGAGGGCAGGACTGTTCTTCAGTGCGGCCCAAGCACTTGGCTTTGGGAAGGAGGTGTGGGCTCGATGGGACACCCTGAGGAAGTCATGTGGGAGAGCCCCTGTTGCCTGCTTCACTGGAACCTCCAGCCTTTCCCAAATGGGAAACTGCACTTGCTTAAGAAGTGATAAAATTGCTGAAGTGCTGAGTTTTTGTTATAAAAATCTTGTTAGTTTAAGGGGCCCTAGGTGAGGGGATAGTAGCCCTGAGCCTGTGTCACGTGTGAGCTGTGACACGTGTTTGCATTTGCCCTGTTGTTCTTGAGCAAAGTCTGTGGATTTTTGTATTGTGACTAAAGAGTAGGCAGTGATTTTGGTGCAAATTGCTTATGTCGAGATAACCCTTTGCGGTATAAAGTGTAAAGGGCTGTTTGGTCTTGGCAAGACATTGTTATGCTAAACACAGCTCGTGCCTCGGTAGGAGCACTGTGGTGACTGACAACATCAAATGTGCAGCAAAATGAATCAGATGGAGCCTCACGCAAGGAACACGCTACTGCTTTTCAGGAACTAAGCTCTAAGGTTGAGTGTGTGGGTGTGTAACACTGGGAACCAAATGGAGATTTTGGGAGCTACTGTTTTGTCCATTGGCAACAGATATTTCTGTAGCCTTAAATAAATAGGTCCATCCATAGGGACATGCATTAAGCCTCTCAGTGTAGCTTTTGGGACAGCATGAAGTGTCTGTGTTACATGGATAGGCAGGGAGCTTAGTGCAGAGTAAGCTTTTTCAGAATGACCCAGGGCAGTTTGTAGGCTCTCTTCTAGGCTGAAAATGGGATTCCCTGGATCTGTTCTAACCATTACAGATGCATCCGCTAATTGGAACATTTTCTTCATAGCAGCAGGCTTTTGTGTGTGAGAGTGCCATGTTCCAGCAGGAAGTTATAGAACGGGGAGGTGGTGTCTTCTGGGCTGCAGCTGCTACTTGGAAACTCAGGAATAGGCTGGGTTTTTGTTTTTGCAGTGAAGATGTGAGTTTCATGGCATTCATGGCCTCAAATCAGCCCTTTTGCATGGTATCAATACTGCTTTGTTCTTGTTCGGGTAACTCCAGACTTATAGGACTGTTTATCACATTAGCTTTATTGAAGGTTTGTGTTGAAGCTCGAGAAATGAAGAAGCACAAAGTATTACATGATCTAGCAGGAGACAATCAGTAATAAGAACCCAAGACTCTTGCCTTCGTGCCTCTTAAAAATGCAGCTGAAACTGGCGTCTCTTAATTGCAGCTTGTTTTCCAGCTCATCAGCTTGACTCCTTGAGTGTGTGATTGCCCAGCCGGGCTGCCCTGTGGATGTCTGGCAGGATCTGCAAGCCCTGAGTGCAGCAGGGAACTTGGAGCTAGGGCCCAGTTGCAGCCACGTTATGGAGCAATGTCAAGTTTGCCCCTTGCTGGTTGCATCCCAGCTCCCTCCAGTGTAGCAGTGCAAGCAGGCAGAGCTTTCCATTCAGGGGAGCTTCTGAGGAAATGCTGGATCCTTAGCACACACCATCCCCTTAGATAGCGATTTCTGTGATGGGCAATATCAGATCTCCCAGGTCCTAAAGGTACTGGTTTTAAGTTTTGCACAAGGGTACAATATTGATTAGGACCCTAACCAGTGTCTGCTGGGTTGTCTGGAAGCTGTTCCTTCAGTCTCCTCCGACTGCGTCCTTAAGCTACTCTTTGCTCTTCATGTGCCTTGTATTTTATCAGCTTTTTCTGCCAGCAGGGTCAGTCGTTGCTGTTAGTGGCTCTGTGAGGCTGAGAGAAGCTGTGGAGGTGTGAGCTGGGTTTTGTCCTGCCCTGTGTACCAGCAGAGTAAATAAGCAGAGAAGATTCTCCGTGAGAAATGTGTCTTTGCTGTCATCATTAAGCCCTGGAAAGATCCAGCCTTAGCTTTCTGTCAGATAGAGACTGGGTAGGACCACGCTTTGCAGTTTTCCTGTGAAGTTTATTGGGGAGAGAATAAAACTGAGCAAACCTGAGGATTGTGTTCGCAAAGTGACCTTTTGTTGCTTTGGATTTTTTTTTTTTTTATCTCCTCTTTGCTTGTCTGTGGATTGAAGCTCCTGTAATTGCCTCCCTGTTGTGGTGTCCAGGACTTGTCAGCCACACGTTATATTTAGCTAGTTGTTTAGGATAACCTTCCCGTGGCTGCGGAGTCCATCGCATGGAGACCCAGGTTACCTACCAACAGAGCCTTGCCCTATCTGTTGTTTTCCTTTAAGGAGGGGGGGGGAAAAAACAAACTATTTTTTTTTAGGGTAGCAAATTCTGCTCTGAAAATGTGGGGTGTTCCAGCCAGCAATTGCATAGCACTGTCTTCTGGATGCTCATCTAATACAGAGAGTTCTGCAAAGCAAGATCGGTAGATAATTGCTGCTGTCTCCCTTTGCCCTTAAAAAAAACTCTACCCCAAAGCAAAAAATAAAATAAAAATCCTTCAACAAACCATATTGACTCACAGTGTATTTTTAACCGGCCTCCAGCATGTTGGAGGCAGAGTGATCAATTGGAGCAGTGTGGCCCTCATGTTGTGGTATTGCTTGTAAAGAAAAATGAACCATCCTGCTGCCGTTTGCATGTGGCTTTGGAGTTTTATGAACCTGGATTGAGTTGTGTTTGGTGTTGCTTAAACCGCCAGTTTTCTGGGGGTTGGGTTTTACTTGTCCCCAAGAGTTAGTTTTCCAGCACAGCTCTGAAACTTGGATGCCTCAGCCCTGCTGGGCCTGACCAGGGAGGAAACTTGTTGCAGCTCCGTAGCAAAAGCCAGTTTCCTCTGGTGATCACAGCTGTCTTATTTCTTCCTGTGTTACTGACCTCTTATTTTATTAGATGTAAGTGCAAATGTCAGGTCTTGTTCATCCATGTGAACATTGGAGAAGTGCTTCCAAAAGCAGGGACCGATAGGTGAGATTTAGTTCTGGGGCTGGGCAGCGAATGAGCAGACGAGGTAAATTCAGCACTGTTGTGATGGAGGCCAGCATATTTTAGCCTCGTGGCTTGATTATTTCCTGGGGATGTGTGCAGAAGTACAAGTTCTTAATTAAAGACTCTTTTCTCTCTCTCTCTCTCTCTCTCTCTCTCTCTGTCTCTCTCTCTCTCTCTGTCTCTCTCTCTCTCTCCTGTAGACAGCATGGGAGTTTCAAAAGCTAGTTAGAAGTGTTTGGTTAAAACATGGAGTTCAGAAATCAGCACATCCCCTTCCGTTTCCTTTATCCCTTAATTTCGAAAGGAGCCTCTTGGCCTTTGTTGCTCAGGGTACTTGGACCAGCCTTTGGGCAGGGAGGAAGACACGAAAGATGAGACAACTGTGGTGAATTTTAGAAAGAGTGAAGAGATGGTTGGTGAGTGATGGGAGGAATTGAGGGGGCAATGGATTAAAAAGCTGTTTTTGGAAAAGAGAGCCAGTGATAACAGGTTAGCAGAGCTACTGAATGTGACATAGCAGCATCTTAGAAACGTACTGGCAAGGTTTAGCTGAGAGCCTCTGAGTCCATCTACCTACGTAGGACATGTAATTACCAGCAAGCAGGGGCTGTGGTGTACAACGTCCAGGATTGCCTGCTCAAACAGATCAATTTTTCTGAATCAAATACTCTTGTTTTTTTGTTTGAGGTATTATTTATGGTGATTTTTAAATTACAGAAGTATTTGGATTCCTGGGAGAGAAGTAACTGAGAAATAACTTTTGTTTGATTCTTTTTTTTTCTTTTTTTCTTTTTTTTTTTTTCCCCTAGGCTGGCAGCCTCGATGGTTTCTTCTCTGTGGTGGTATCTTGTCCTATTATGATTCTCAGGAAGATGCCTGGAAGGGATGTAAGGGAAGCATCCAGATGGCTGTGTGTGAAATTCAAGGTAACTAAGATACAGTAGCACTCCCAGAACAAATGTTATCTGATAAGTGTAAGTTATGTTTGAAATCAGACTTCCTGGTGTCTTCATTTCTTATGCATTTGTAGTAACTCAGTGACTTGATCTTTAGGCAAGTTTTTATTCTATAGTATTTTGAAAATGTTACAAAAAATGCAAGTCCCTGATATAAAAAATATTCTACATGAAATGTGCCATTATTTTTCTTAATCCTTGTTAAAGGGCACACAGCTTCAAATGACTAGCTAGGCACAAAGCTAAGTAATGAATGTCAGCACTGCATCTGCTTACCCCTGGTGGTTTACTTGCCATGACTTCGAGACTCAGTTTTGGGCAGGGAATCTGAAAGAGAGACCTGCTAAATGAGAATATCTTTTCTGTAAAGACCCACAGGTGATGCTATGCTATTCACAGAAGTGCCTTTTGCAGCTTTTTGTCCCAAACCTGTTGTGCATGTGTGTCCTGCCCTGTAATTCAGTGGGAGCACTGCCGAGCGACAACGGAGGAAGGTTGGGCCTATAGGTTCCTGCTCCTTCTTTGCTAATTGACTTGCTACATACGTGTCTACTGGGTTATTCATTTGGGCTGGGCTGGGCTGAAGGAGAAGAAACGTGTGCCCTGCTCACCAGGAGAGATCTGGCCTGAAACCTGTGTTGCCTCCAGTCCATCCCGCAGACAACACGCGGATGGACCTGATCATCCCCGGGGAACAATACTTCTATCTGAAGGCAAGAAATGCCGTGGAGAGGCAGAAGTGGCTGGTTGCACTAGGAACTGCCAAAGCCTGCCTGACAGACAGCAGGACGCAGAAGGAGAAAGGTAAGAACCTCCTTAGCTCCTCACCTACTGGTTACATTTGCTTATCTTTACCCTAGGATGTGCATGCAAGGATGACAAAATCTGTGCTTAAACCCTGTTCAAGTTGTGCTGCTGCAGGTCTTCAACACCACTAAAAGTCAAGCCATGCAAGGACTCCAGTCGGAAGTCTCTCACATTAGCTCCTCTGAGTGCAGGAATCTGAAGAGTTTGATTTATATGTGGCACGTTTTAAGGAAAAGCCACTTGAAAACTGGGCTGACAGCCAGTGTTTGTTCTGCAAGAGGCTGCTCCAGGCTATGAGATCCTGAGATTTGGATTGTCTCTGCATGTGTGGGGGGTGCAAGTCCCCTTTATACCTCTGCTTAACCTGCTGCCTCGCTCCAGTGCCTGCTTCTCTTCAGCTTTCCAGTTTCTCAGACCTTCTCCTTTCCCTATTCTAACTGGGCTGCCTGTGCCCTTCCAGGACCCCTTAGCAATTAAAGAAGAGGTTTGCAGTTGATCTTAAATGTGCATAATAGCCTGCATAAAGTGAAACCTGATCATGGTCATATTAGTTTAATTCTCTGTTGGATTTTTACCAACAATCTCCACTTCCACAAAGTAGAGCTCCCTTGCTTCAAACTTGGTGTTAGTCATGAGTCGCACCGAAGCCCTTATGTTTTAGCCAGGTGCAATCTCAATTCAGTGGCTACATCAAAAATAGCAAAAAGAAAATGTTTGTGAATAAATTCATGGTCTTCAGCAAATGCTTGGGGTAGAGTTTGGCTCCTGCCTTTCTCTGAGGTGAGGAATAGCTTCTCTTCTGCTGGCTGTAGCATGCATCTGTACCAGCCCGTGCACGTGCCAGTTCAGACTGACTCCCAGCAGGAGATACTGGTGTCGGGTCCTAACAAAATGTGGGCCTGCTGCACAGTGCCTGGCACAGGTGGAATTAAAAGCCAACCTAGAAGTCAGTATCTTTTGAGGTAATAGAAAATGTTTTGAAATGGGGAAGTATTGATTGAATTGGGCTGGATAATACTGTTTCAGCAGCTCTCCAAAATCGTATACTGCAAGACAGGAAGAATAAATTCTTTTGTTTCATTTGTAGAGTTCACTGAAAATACGGAAGCCTTGAAAACAAAAATGTCTGAGCTTAGACTGTACTGTAACCTCCTTGTTCAGCAAGTGCACAAAACTAAGGAAGCCAGCATTTCTGGTGCATCAGAGCCAGAGGTACAGCTCCATTTTTTTATTTATTTTTTTCCTCCATGTAGACTGATTCTTTGAAGTCTTGAATGTTCTAAACTCCAGATTAGCCAGTTGTGTCACTCCTAGCTACTTAGTATTGTAGCTTCTTTCAGCTGAGATCATATAGGAAGTAAACAAGAACTATTGTGTAGGTATGTTAATGAAATTACTCTATTTGTATAAAGAAAGGTAGCAAATAACTTTGTGTTGGGTGGTAAGCAGTAAGATGACCCTAGGGTCTTGGAATTCTAGCTAGTAACCTATCAAGGCCTTTTATTTTACTGTAGATTATCAGGTGTATATAGTGGAACAAAAAGCAAGGAGAAAAAAGCTTGCAAGAAGTGCATGTTTGCCCCTAATTAGATTGCTGTTCAGAATCATTAAGAGCCCAAATTTGGAGGGGAAAAAAAAAATCTTGTTCTCAAGTAAACCCCTTAAAGGGTCAAGAGATAATAGCTTAAAGAAGCAAAATTGAGGGGAAGAGCTGCTTTGTTAGCCTCTGCACTACTTGGCAGTAAGAAAATAACACATTTATGTTAAAAATTTCCTGAGCAAAAAAAGCCTCATTTTAAGAAGGATACACTACTCCTAAAGATCTACCCCTTGGTTTGGGAGCAAGTGTGTGAAGAGGGAGGATGTGGAAGGTCCAGGATGTCTCCAGGAAAAGAGACTTCTCCTCAAGTACAACAGAGGCAGGCGAAAGAGCTTGCACAGTCCCAGTAAGATGTGATGCCAGTTCTCTGGCACCTTGCATTAATTTGAGTGAAACTGGAATCATTGCTGTAGCAACAGAGGGCTGTATTTGTGGGATGCTCCGAGCTAATCTTTTGTGATGAGGCAATATCTAATTGGTTTCTCCCACAGAGCGGGATTGATATGGGAGCTCTGTTGAAATCGACCTGTGACACCTTCCTGAAGACCCTTGAGGAATGTATGCAGATTGCAAATACTGCCTTCACTTCTGAGCTGCTGCATCACACTCCGCCTGGATCCCCCCCTTTGGCAGTTTTCAGATCAAACAAGGCCTGTATTCCCTTCTCTAAGTCTTGGCAGGGCAAGAAAGAAGCCTCTTTGCAGAGGAGCATTTGTGGAAGTTGAGAGTGAAATTTTTACCATGCAGCAGTAGCTAGTGCTCTTCCAGTGGGCACGCTCTGGCTTGCAAGTGGTGCAGGGCTTCTTTGTTTGGTTGCTTTTTGGCCTTTTATAATAAGCAATGACTAATCTCTAACTTTTAATGATAGATGAAAATTATTAGTAACTTTTAGGGCCAGCCACAGATATTGTGTTTCACACAGTGTTTCAAAATTGCCTGTGTGTATGGCAAGCAGATCCATTGTGGGAGCTCATAGCACTTAGTATCTTTTTAAGTTATTGCAGTACAATATGTATGATGTATGGTGAGCTTATCTTTTCAGTGGCAAAGTGCTCTAACAAACAGCAGGCCAAGGTGCATGCAGGGAGGTAGATGCTTTGCTGTGACTGGGAAGTGTGAGATTTAAGAAATGTGATAGTCTGCTCTTGGATTAAAGGATTTTTTTTTTCCTTTTTATCTTACAGATGAAACACTCAGTCTTGTCCAGTCACACCACAATAGAAAGGTAAAATAAAAATCCTTATTATCATTCTCTCTATAAATTGTTTTTGGTAGTGTCTTTTCCATATTTTTCTCTCTGATAATACCAATACTGGATACAGGCAAAATTATTTTGTTCTGAGCTGCAAACTTGGAAAAAGACTCAACAAAAGGGAGCTGGATCATCTCCACCCCTCTTTCTCTACTGTTTTCTTTTTATTTTCTTCCTCCTCTACCATTGCTGGTCAACCTCCTGGTCACTCACCAGTCCTCTCTCCCCCACTTCAGTGCTTTTTTCTGTATCTTTGGTTCCACTCCATATGCTCAGAAAATAATTGCTAGAGAGCAAGCTGTGATTTGTGGAGAAGACAGCAAAGGTGTGTGTGGATATAAAATTTTTTATATATATATATATAAATAAAAAAATAAAAGCACTCCTGTTTTGGCTAAAGCAGCTGCCTGTAATCTGTAATTATTTTTCTTTTTTTGTAATCAGTAGTGGTGGTTTTACTGTCTTCTTTTTAAATCATTGTGAATGTATTCACTAATCTGTGAGCAAGGTTTCAATATATCCTACTGCCTATGAGAGCCTAGAATTCCTGTACCTGTTTTTCTTGTTATCCCTATGAAAACACAAACAAGCATTCCACCAAGCAATGCTTTTGTCCACTAATCATTATTCCTTTCCTTCCTTCAGGCAAATGGAATTGAACCCCTGTGAAAATGGCTTTGTAAAAGCAGAATTCAACCATCAAGAGCAAGCCCTTATTAAAAGCTTGGCACATTTAACCCTAGAAACAAATGTGGGGAGCAATGATGGTCCGGTTGAAGACCACGTAGAAGAAAATTTGGCAGGTGAATGTATGTACTGCATTTTACTCTTTAAGAATAATTATGATAGTTAATTTAAGAATAATTGGAGGAAGCCTGTGAGTGCTGATACCTTCCCCCTCCCAGGAGAGGGGATGTTAGTACAGGACTAATGAAGCTTAGTCTGATATCTGCCCATTGTCAAGTCTCCCTAGCACAGCTCCTGCCCTTGTTGATAGCCAGCTTAATTCTGCACGGGGAGGGAAATTAAAGCTCTTTCTTGAACAAGAGGATGCTGATTGACGTAAGTGGCAATGCAGTTTGGCAGGACTTGGGCTGTTCTTGCCCTGGGGACGGACACTTCATTTCCAGAACCTCTCCCTTCACACCTCTGCTAGCACCTGCCTTGCCAGAAGGGGAGCAGGAAGTTTTGTGTTGCTGTCTGAGGGAGCCTGACCTTGTAGTTATTCATTCTTCCCTGCTGTTAAAAGCATGTTAGAAAGTACCTTATTTCTTCCCATTACTTCAACAAAACACGGAACTTGGAATTGTGTGTGGCTTCAGCAAAACTCCATTGAATTAGTTTGGTACAAAATTCCATCCAACATGATTACATTAAGGGCTGCTAAAACTTGAAATGAAGTCTTTAAAAGTAACATATTTCCCATCTCTTCTTCTCTTGAATGGACTATATCATTTTAAAACATTCTCCTCCTCTGCTTGGCTAGTATTCCAGAACTCCACGCTAGGGAGACTATAACCACACAGCAGCTAGTCCTTTTTCTCAGGGAGGTGAGTCTGCTTCCCTAAGCACTTCCTCAGTGAACATGTGCAGCTTCACCTGCATGGGAGGCTGGTAGCTGGATTGTCTGATGAGAGAAGAAAAGGAGAGGGAGGAAGACAAAGAGAGAAGCTTTTTTAAATTTGTTGCCATCATCAGAGAAAGTGTGGTGAGTGTCCTGGTGCTGGCAGGAGAGCTTTTGAACTTGCATGCTCCAAGTATGCCTTCCTTTAAAGACATGCACGGAACTGTAATAATATATGTATATATAGTTGTGCTCTTCTGTTTTTCTTATGTTTCCTTTATGTTCTTTATGTTTTAAGGTATGAAAGAAGATGGAGAGAGCAAGCTGCAAGCTGTAGAAGGCTTTGGTACCCACAGGTTGCTGCAGTCAGAAACAGATTCTGTGTGTGGATCAACTTTATCGTGTGAGGAAGATGGAAATGAAAAAGATTTTCCTACCTTCTTCAGTGTCATGAGCAATAGGTAGTATGTGCTGTTGATTTTAATTACAAGAGTATTAAGAGTCCATGTTAAGCTGTTAATTGAATCTTAAGTCTGTTCTGTCTGCAAAGCTGAATATATTGGGATTATTTGACAAGACGAGTTACAGCGCAGTAGTAGAAGAAGATAGACTTTATAAAATCAGTTTTGCAGAGTGGTTTGAGAGCAAAGTCATTCACCTAAACCCAACTTTGAATGACTTCCCTTCTCCCTCTTTGGGAGTGAAGCATTTGTTTCTTTGCAAGTGTAAGTGCAGACAATGTATGGAGTTCTGAAAGCATCGCTGCTAGTGAGTTTGTGCTTGAGCTCTTCCAAAATATCTATATGGGGAATTGTTTTTTGTGGTTTGTGATGGCAATCCAAGAGTAAAAAATATCTTTTCTGCTTATCCTGGATGCAGGTTCAGTGACATTGAGCTCCGTGAAGAGGAGGGCATACCAACAGAGGAGTTTCTGGAGTCCTGTTATGCAATCGTGCCTGTTCTGGGTAAGCAGCTCCTTCTTTTCATGATGTGCATGCATCTGATTCCTCTCTCTCCTAGCTAGTGGCAGTGGATTGTGAAACAGTTAGTTTGGAGAATTCATTTCTTTGCGAATTGATATAATGTGAAAGTAGTTTCTATCAGCAGAATCAGTCTGACCGATACCAGAAGATATTTCTTATTCCTGCTTTTATAGAGAATTGAGTTTTGTTTAGCTAGAACCCTGTGTAAGCTGCCTGGGAATCTGAGTTCATCTGGAACAATAATTTCCTCTCCTCAAGAGAACAGTGTAGAATGCCTTATGTGTAGTACAACTGGATTTTTTCCCAAAGACTTCCATCTCCAGCTAATACAATTCCCTGTCTGCTTGGCCTCGGAATCTGACATGTCATGGGTCCCTTTAGAATATGTCTTTAACTCTTACACCAGAGGAAGGTTTTGGGTTCTGTAACTGAAGAAAGTCCTAAGTTTATGTTGTTCAGTTAGTATTCTGCTATTATCAGAAACATTGGTAAGAGTGACTAAAATGGGTTGTTTCTAAGGCACAAAAAGTGGGAAAAGGTGTGATCTTAAAATGTGGCCTTTCGTTCTTTCCAGACAAGCTGGGACCGACTGTTTTTGCTCCTGTGAAAATGGATTTTGTAGGTAACATTAAGGTAAAAGCTAATTTCTAACACTGACTTTAAACAAACAGGGCACCATTTAGCCAGCATAAATCTGAACTAATGATCATAACTTTGTTGGAACATCTAATTTGAGTATCGGAACAAAAGAATTTTTATGTCAGGAGCCAATACTGGAAGATCTTTTTTATATTTGCTAGTGTCGCTCACTGTTAGCTCAGAATGCTGAGATTCCCTAATTCTGCTCTTGGACCATATATCGTGTTTCATAAATCCAGCTATTTTTCACAATGAAACTTTTAAAATCAAATTTGATTGACTGCCAAGTAAGGCTGTTACAGCCAATGAATATGACTTGGATTCTGAGAGGATTATAAGCCATGATGCGATGGCATCAGTACTGACTTTAGACTGGAGAGCAAATAAGAAGAAATGCCCTTCCTCAACCCAGTCAGAGCAAATAAGTTTACTAAGAACCAGCTCCTTGGGACTAAAAATTGGAGCAGATCCTGTAGCTGAGGTTTCCATTCTGAAACTTTTTCCAGCTCTGTGTCTGCAGAGGCTTGAAGCTCTACTTGTGCATTTAGGAATTGTACATAACAAACTTTGGAATAAATTAAGAAATGTAAACATGCTGATGACTGCTAAGTATAATTGAGAGATTGCAGTTTAGCTGTTGTCAAAAGAAGATCTTGTATTTGATCTTTGCTCTGTGCAGGCTGATTTAACGCCTTTCCACCTGTATGTATCATGACACATGAACTACCTAAAGCATAATATGAGACAAAAATGGCAAGTAAAGTGTGGACAGAGCCACTTTCTTATTGTGTTAAGTGGTGGTGATACAGCAGGCACGTGGTAGGAGCAAAGTCTTGGGGTTTGTTTAGTGGTGCTTGCCCAATCTAGGCTAGCAAGGAAGAATCCTGGTAAATAGCTGGTTTGTGTTTGTAGATTTGTATAGGACATTGCTTGATCTTAAAAGCATAAAGTCTTTGCTCTTATTTTTCTGCAGAAAATAAACCAGAAATTTATAACCAACAAGGAAGAGTTTGATACCCTTCAGAAGATAGTGCTCCACGAAGTGAACGCGGGGGTAGCACAAGTCAGAAACTCTGCTACGGAGGCTCTGTTGTGGTTGAAAAGGTAACAACCTCCTACCTGTTCAGGTGATAAGCAGTTCTGCTGTGATGATCTTTCACCAATGCAGTCTTCTATTCATAGAGCAAACTAGTTACTTTCACCAGATTTCATCAGTCTAAACTGACTAGGATCAGGTTTGTTGTGGTCTGTGCTTCTGTTTCAAAGTGGCAGTGGGAAAAGCAATTGCAGGCAACCTCTCTTACCTTGTCCCCATAAAAGTGGAAATAGTTCCCACTAAGTGCCAGTGCTAGGGGAGAGGCTGTGGGAGATGACTGCTTTTCTTTTTACAGAGGAAAAATGTCTGCTTAACTCTGGATTTTATAAGCAGTGGGAGTTAAGCTGGGTTAGTAGGCTCCACGATGGCGTTCTGAGATACTAAACTTACGAAGCACCAAAAATTGTTGTGAACAGAGTGGTTTGGTTATAAACTTGTGTGTTTTGTTTGTTTGTTTATTTTTATTATTTTATGGACTCATCCTAACAGAGGCTTGAAGTTCTTGAAAGGATTTTTAACAGAAGTGAAGAATGGAGAAAAGAATATCCAGACAGCTCTGAGTAAGTTGCAGTAGTTTTATTCTTCATATGTCTCTGCATTTATGTGCTCAGTTATTTTCCTTCTTGTTTAGAACCTACGTGTTCTTTTTTTTTTTTTTTCCCCTGTGAATATTGATGTAGCTAGCCCC
>JAVCKT010015798.1:0-12137 GCA_032273925.1 Rhynchotus rufescens
TCTCACATGGCTGATTCAGTTTGTGAAGGTGGAAGAAAACTAGCTCAGCCATGTACAGAAAATTCTGCCAGTTGAATAAGCTGAAGCCAGTTCACAAGATCAAATAAGCACCAGAAGTGATGCAAAAGGCATGTGGGGAGGGAGAAGAGGAACGGGAACAGTGGAGGGACAGGTCAAGACTATCCTGTTCCGAGACCAGAAGTATTTGAGAAGGCTTGGCCATCGCACGTGCTTGCCCACCAGTTGCTAAGCTGACACAAACATAATCTACATGTAAAAGCAGCCTGGCTCTCTTAGTCCCTGCCACGCATTTTTGACATTCCCTGTTTATCAAAACGGAGAATACTTGTTCCCTAACAACCATGTCCAACAGCACGTGAGCTCTGGAGACACAAGGTGGGAGGCCAGCAGGAAGGTGGGGCTGGCAAGAAGGGACAAATCTTCCGATGGCTGCCCAAAAACACCAGGAATTGGTGGAAAAGCCATCTAACACACGTGCATTCCTCGTTAAAACTGCCTCCATTGAAGGAGGGAAGAGGATGAATATGCAGTTTAAAATGCTGGTGAGATTTCTCTCCCATCCTATAAAGAGCAGCTCAAAGCAGGACAAGTTTTTCCTAAAAACTTGTAAAGATGGACTTTGGTACCAAATATGCATCCTCAAATACCAGATTAACTTAATAGTGAGTTGGAAATTTCTGGTAAAAAGAAAGAAATGCCATGGCTTGAAAAAAATACAGATTTTATTTACAAAAATTTGTAAATATATTTAAATATGAAATATATAAACATATTTGTAAATACAAAAATATTTATTTACAAAAATTGCAATTTTCTTAGCAACTTTTACAACAATAATCCCATTTCTAGAAGAACAAGACCTTACAACTTTAATTAAAGCCATGTCTGGCAACTATCTCTTCTCTCCCCACCTGCAAATTTCTTTTTCATATCAGTTGCGATGATGTGTTTTCCTTGGCCAAGAATGCACGTATGTTACCATTCAAACATTTAATAAACAAGAAATATAGGATTGTTTAAAAATAGCTGCAACTACCTTTAAGTAATTGTATCAAGCTTAAGTTCTCCCCTCTCTTTGGCACCTTACCAAGCTGTTTTTCATTTCAGTATAGATTTTAATCTAACTGGAAAGAAGCAATGAGAGTTTATACTGCTTTATCTTATAGCTCATTTTATAAAATTAAGGGGCTATGGGGGAGTTGTTAAATTCTAGGTACTTAAAAGTTAGCAAAAAGAAATGGAACATGTGTTGTCTGGAAGGAAATGTAGACATATGCATATCACCTATTTGGTTTCCATAGAAATTAAATATTCTCATGTCTTTAGTCCTTTTGAACTTTGCCATATGAAGCATGTATTTGAAGACTTAATGCCTTTATATCAGAGACATTGCTGCTAGACCAGAAATTATGTGGGAAACGCTACAGCCTATATCAGATCGGGCAGACTAAACAAGAGCCCTATTGTGGGTACAGAAAGAGATTAGTATAAAGCACAAGTCTAATGAAAAAAACACACTTCATACATTTCCATAACAGAAATGCTTATTTATTAAGAGGTATGGTCTTCTGTAAGGCTTTAAATGCTCCACATTTCACCGAGGCTTAGAGAACAGGATTCCTTTTGCATGCAATGTTTTCCCTAATGCCATAGAAACAACATCTCTTGAGGAGCATTTTGAATGACTCCTTTTATGCTTGGGACTTGCCACAGCCTCAGAATTTAAGAAGTCAAAGACATACGTGTGCATGGTGAGAAATGAGAGTTGACACGGCTTGCTGTATTTTACAAAGTTAGACTGGCATCAAAGGCAAAAAACAAGTACTTCATCTGGTAAAATTAAGTGGTGCAAGGTTGCCAAGTAGTCACCACATGCAAATTCTAGATGGTAAAATTATTTTAGCCGAAAGATTTCTTAAACTATTACAGAACAGCACAGGGAATAGAAAGAGTCTTGTTATATAGTGAGCATATATCAAAACAGAATAAGGTTCTGTGTTTTTACCATTTTTTTCACAACCCAGCAAGTAAAACTTCCTTAGAAGAAGTTTTCAAAATTTCAAGTTTTCTTGCAACATCATTCAAAACATATAACTATATAACTATTATATAGCCAGACCCAAAAGTTACACACAGTGATACTGAAACTGTATGAAATGCGTATTACTTTTGTACAGTATGTCTGCATGCACAGCTTTGTTTTGCATTGCTCTTTTCCTCTGCCCTGAGAATAAATAATTAAATACTGAAATTGCATGTACCATTTCAGTTATAACTGCTGCCCAGGCTTCCCATTTGACCTTTCATATGCATTTTGAATTATTTTTCCCACAGGTCTTGAGCTTCCCTTCCCCTGAATTCAGTTTTAATAATCCTAAAATTCTTGCTAGTAATTAGCTGCTAGTTTTTCTGCAAATTTTCATGCGTGTCTTGCAAACCACGCCAGTGCCTGAACACCACCCTCAACATCTCTTCATATCACAATCCCTCACCTTGGCACTCTGTTTTTTCTCGAGTTCCTTAACTTCCCAACCAAGCCTCACCAACATACGGTGTGGCAACCAGCTGCAACACATGGGCCTTTGGCCTCCAGCTTTTATTTCAACTGCCAGCGACAAGACAAATGCTGCTTGGATGACCATTTACTCCAAACAGATACAGCTTAAGTTCTCCCCAGGTTTCCTTCCATATAGACATTAACAAAGATTTTCTCTTCGTTCTAACCACTTATTTTCATAAGGCTTGGAAGAATGTTGATATCGTTACTACCATATCTGCAAGTTGCCTGAATTAGTAAATAGACCAATGAATTATATGGGGAGAAAAGAGCAGCAATTGGCTCGCTGTCCTCATTGAGAAACAGGCTGGGAGGCTGGGGGAAGTGGGGGAGTAAGAGATGACATTCATCTTTCATGGCATCTTTATCAGTACAGGGAGGACAAAAGAGGGCATAAAAAAAGGACAGAGCGTGAGAGAGACAGAGACAACCAACCTAAAATGCAAAGGATTCCATCGGGCTGAGATTTGCTGCTCTGTGTCAGGATGCTCTGAATTTGTCGAAGGCGGCTGCAGCTGCAAAGGAAAGAATTGGTCATTAGGGACAGTGCTTTGAAATGCTCAACTTTGGTGGGCTGAAGGGTGGATCTATGTTTTTATTTTCCTCACTTATATGAATTACATACACACAGTTTGACATGGTTACTTTCAAAAGCAAATGAAGTGCATTTAAAACTCGTATCAAACCTTCCCCAAATTCTTTTAGTCAAAAGGCCATAAAAGTACACAGACCTGAGAGATGACTGGAGCCTATAATCCCTTCTAACCAAGTGCCCTGTTAGTCTCTAACCACTAACAAGAACTTTAGCCCAGATTTTCCCTCTTCTCTCATCAAGCCACTTCCTTCTCGACCAAGGAAGTGCAAAACAAAACTGGAGCATGGGGGAGGCGATGGTAGGAAGCTGCAATATGCTCTAAACACTGGGAGGAATATGAAATAGATAGGAGAGCTTCTGGACTGCCAGCTCCACCCAGCAGCTTCCACCCTGCGTAACTGTACGATATAAACATGTCCCAAACCTCCTATAAAACGAGTGGAAAACCTGATATTTGCAGAAGGACAGGGAGGAGAACAGGAGGATTTGCATAAGTTCCTACACTCTTCAAACCTCTGTCCCCACTCTCAAATCTGCAGAGCCTCCACAAACTCCTTGTTCAAGACTAACAGTGTCACATTATCTGCTGGTGTCACGTGCTTCTACTCATCAGTCTTACTAAGACTCAAAGGGGACACTCTGCCATTAATACAAACATACATAAAGGAAAATATAGAACTAAGGGATCATTCTGACAAAAAAGAAAAAAATTTAGTGAGCACTGAGACCAGACACCTACTGAACAGCAGAATTTTCTACAGCAACTTAGACTTCTGGCACTACCTTTCTTCCTTAGATCTGGCCCTATTAACTAGAAGACTACTTACTCCATAATGAAAAAATATATACCCAATATTCCTGTTTAACATAACAAAACCTGAAGTCATGAAGAGTTTCCTTTTAAAAAAAAAGATTTTTCTACAAGAAAAATCAGCCGGCTAAACTTGCACTATCAAGCTCCAGTGGAAAAGAAAACCGCGGACCAAAACAGCTCTGCAAGTAAAATAATATTATGTGC
The DNA here is from genome assembly GCA_032273925.1 of Rhynchotus rufescens. Classification (NCBI taxonomy): domain Eukaryota; kingdom Metazoa; phylum Chordata; class Aves; order Tinamiformes; family Tinamidae; genus Rhynchotus; species Rhynchotus rufescens. The sequence continues at coordinate 4,192 of JAVCKT010015798.1, forward strand.
AGATCACAAAACAGGATTTTTTTTCTTTCTATACCCAAAGAAATGCTTAGAAATGCAAGAAAATGCTTAGAGCATTTTCATAATTTATGTCTTCAGTGATCTTACTCAATTATTTCTCCTATTACAACCATGAAAAATGTCTCTACAATGAACAGTTAGAGAATGTCATAAGCTTGAAATACACTCACTTTATAATTTAAATTAAAAAAGAAAATTAAACAATATCAAGTTTTGCCACAATTTTCATAATCAAAATGTTATATTGTTACATACTGCGTTGCTGTATGCCCAACATGCGTCTGCATCAGCTACATCAGCCACACAGTGTAACGTGATTCATACTTTTAATCAATTTTTTTCAATACAGATATAACTCAAGGATTTTCACTGCTCAGAAGCAGGAAACATAAAGAATGTTTTCTTCTGTACAGAACTAAGCTGTTCAGCTGTGGAACACAAATGCCTCTTACAGGAAAAAAAATAAACAGAGCTTAATTTATGATCTGCCCAAGTAAGCAAGAAACAACAACAAATATTGCTATTTTCAGTTATTTAAACCAAATAAAGAGCAAAAAGATCTTTTCTGTGATACTGCAGTTATGCTCTACTTTCTCTGAAACATAGAGTCTGTGAAAAATTTAAACTCTAGCTAATCTAAGTGCAATTCAAACATCCATACTAATGAAAATGAATAAAGATAACATTTTAAGATGTTGAAATTTCAGTAGCCTGAGTTTGGCACTTCCCAATTTTTATTATCAGTTGCACAGCCTAATGCATGTATAAAATTTTCAATATAATATTAACAAGAACTTAGATAAAATGCTGTTGACAGCAAAACAGAAAAGCACCCAAAGACCTAATTAACTACTACCAAGGTCAGATGTTGTCCATATGTGATGCTGCAAATTCGGTGAAAGAAAATCTGAACCTCATGCTGCACATTGAAGCAACTTCTAATTACCAGCTCTTTTAAGCCCTAGCCTAAAACAGAATCTCACAGCCACCTAATCTCGCAGAGGATGCGTCTTCCTACTACTGCTCCACAACGTGAGGAAAGAAATTGCCAACAGAAAAATATTAGAAGTGCTTGCAAACTAAAGGCACAAGAGGTCAATTTTCAATAAATTTCTCCGAGAAACAAGACTCAGAAATCCCACTGCTATGAGTATTCAACTAACCTAAAAGGCAAATTTAACTAGTTTTCCAAGAAAAGATCAGTCTTGAGTTAAAACTATTTTATTATCAAATCTCATATGCATTATAAACACAGCATGAATACATTTCTTCATTTTCCTATCAGTTTTATTTAAATGTGATCGGTATATGAAAATAATTCAGAACTAAATTTGACAAAACAAGTAGCAATACTACTGGCAAGCAAGTCACAGGAGAGCATAGCTCTCATTTGGTTAGAATTAAAAAAAGTTATTTCTCCACTGAAATTATAACTTTATGCACCCTTTAAAATACATGAAGCTTTCAGATCAAGCTGTTAAGAAGCTCTGGCCATGCAAAGTTTAATGTCGTTGCCACACTTTACTCATGAGACTCTCCTGATATTAAGGGAAAAAGTGCAGACCAATTTATACATTAATTATTTCCCTATGAGATGCACGGCCATAAACATGTTTATTCCAATTATAATATTGAAGAATCTTCAGAAGAATATTTTTCCTTGCCCCATTTAAGAAGTGGCATCTATAGAACAGGAGGCCTTTGAAAAAGCTTCTTCACAGAAATGTTTTCTACATCATTTCAAGCATATATAAATCACTATATTCAAAGGCTGACATTAAAAACAGAAGACTTCTGTGTGTGAATAAAGATGTTATTCAGAACCACTAAAGAGAATAATTAGAACTCTAACTACAGGCTGTTAAACAATACAAGCTAAACTGTGTATAAAGTCGGGGAAAAAAAAACAGGCATTTTCTTGCATTTCACACCAAATAGTCATCTGAGAAAAACAAAGAAACAGTCCTGGGAACAAAAATCCATGACTTCTCCTGCCTCCAAAGCAAGTGCCCTAGCAAGGATAGTGGATTTTATTCATTCTTGCTTTACCACAGTAACATAATTTCAAAGAGGAGCAATGGGGAATGACCCACACTCGGTTGGATGCTTCCCTGAAAGATGTAGCTCTAAATGCCTGCAGGCTCTGGGGGAATTTAGGTACCGTACAGAGAATAACCTCTTTATGTGCATCCTTTCTTACCCCATAGCAAAATGCACAACCACAATATCATTTTCCAGTAGCCTGATCCTGACGTGAGAGGTTTCCAAGAACACAAGTAAATACAACCTACTTAAGGAAATTCAAAATTCCTGGATTCCAATGAGATTTAGGCAAGACCTGAATCACAAGCAACTTGAACTAGGTCAACTCCAAACATACACAGAGAGACATCCACAGACAACCAAGCAACTTTAGAAGCATGAAGAGCTAAAATTGGTTAATTAGGAGTTCTTCCAGCCTGCACTTTTGGACAAACAATACAATTTCTGCCTTAAGTCAAAGTGGGAACCTACATTACTGCAAAGGAGCAGCTCGCCCCACTCCCTGCCTTTGTTCCGGCTGCAGTAACAACCTTGAAGCCATGTGTCAAGTCAGATCAGCTTACTGATCCCAGACAAACGCGAACTAGGAATTATAAAAAAAATAAAACAAAACAAAAAAGTCCCCAATGTTTTCAGGCCTCGGCAAGCTGATCTGACTGCTGACAAGGGGAAGGTCAGAAGACGCGGCCATGGCTTTGGGCTCCAGCTGGCAACAGCATGCTCAGGCCAATTAAGAAACGATCCGTTGAGGTAGCTGATTGTCTGCTCGGCTTGGACTAGAGCCAAAAAATTTACAAAAGGAAGAGAATTCACAATCATTAACTTTTAAGAATTGCTGCTCATCTGTTCACACATTTTCCTACTAATTATGCACAATACCTTGCTTTACAGCAATCTAGACTGTCACAACACAGAAACAGACACCATTCGTTTTTGTTGGCCAAGGCAAGCAACATTGCAAATGTCTTTTTCAGTTTTAAGGGAAAAATGCATTTTAGGAATATCACACAATATTTTAATTTTCATCTCATAAACCCTTACTATTTTTCCACCACAAGTAACTCCTTTTGCATCTCGTATTACTAATGCAATTTATTCCTCACCCTGTGCACAAGCTTCCTTTTCCTGTGGCTCCAAGCTAGCGGTAGCAGTGTAGCAACAGCATCAACATTGATCTCCTATTGATTCCAAACTGATTCCCACGGGCTCGTCTACCATATGTCTGGGACAGGCACAGCTGTGATTTGCTGTGCAATTCGGCTGACAACAGATCTAATTTCACTGCTGTACCGGGTGGTGAGTTGAGGATGTTTTGCTTCATATTGGCAGATGCTGCACTCCTCCCCCACAAATGCTGGGCAGTCTTAAAAACCCACATGTGGTTAAGCTTTAATAGATACCAGTGAACAAAGGGGGAAAAAAAGAAAGTCAGAGGCACCTCTGGCAAAATTCTAGGAATTCTCATGTTAACAAAATTGATGTTCAGGGAACGAGTTGGAAAAAAGGAACATGACCCCTATTTAGTGTTAAAACCAATGTCTTTCTTAAGTACTGAAGGGAAAAACTTTAAAAAAATCTTAAAGAAAGAGAAAAGCTCAAGAAAATATCTGATATATTTTTACAAAGTTCCCTTTGCATTATCTTGCCCACTGCTACCATAGGTTCTTGATGATCTGCTTTGTTTCTATCCCTAAAATTCAAGGATACTCTTCATGGGCATCCTGTTGTCCTTAGATTTTCCAACAGAAACAGTGTTACTGGCTGCTTACATTTGTGTATCGAATTTTCCTGTGTTTCCCACAGGACGACGTCATTGCCGTCCTAACCAATTTGTAAAAACAGAAACCAGAAGTCGGGCTAAGCTGCAAACTCTCAGAGATTTCAAAGCAGTTATACATTTGAAATTTAGAATCTTGTTTTAAGACAGGCACTTAGGCTTTCCCAAATCCTATTTTACTGCTTGCTACAAAGAATAATAGAGTTTACCCACCTTAAAACAAGGTAATATGCCAAATATTTTTTAAATTTCTTTACAATGAACGTAGGCAACTAGCAATCTGAATACAAGTAGGAGATACAGCAATTTCAAAATCACTTGGTATGTTTAAGAATTTTCAGTTGTAGGTATTAAAAAACATGTAGGGGAAGAAAAATCAGTTCTTAATGTGCTCTTCACAGGACCTAAATCTCTGCTTCTGGAGTTTAATGGAATAGTAGTGTTCAGGTCCTGAATTAAAAGACTTCTGAACATACAGGAAAAGCCACAAACCTCTCTTTTCTGCATGTTTGGAACTATCTAAAGAAGCTTTCAAAAAACATAAGCTTGTTTAGGATTTCTGACACTGCAGCATGTCTGAACAGCAGCCCTATCTTATAGAACGCACGTGAGCATCTATGTTGTATTTTCCATTACCCTTCCCTTTTTTTGGTTGCTAAAGCAGTCAGTAGGTTGTCAGTAATATAACATACGCTGGTTTACTATAAGCAACTTGCCAACGGGAGCTGTTTTAATGCAAGTGTCAAGCAGACACAAGCCAGGACAGTCTTAATACAACAGAAGGTCTCAGCACTAGCAAATGTACTGGAAGCCAAGAGAAGCTATTGCAGGGGTGCCATCAAATGACAGATGACCCATCACCTGCACACAATTATACTCCAGGTAGACAAGTAGCCAGGAGGCAGTGTGCTTAACAGGCTGATGTATGAACACTAAGCCTGGATTTTCAGTGGAAACCATTTTTTTAAATTGCAGTGTGTTGGTTCTTCCTTTCCTCCACAAAAACTTATCATCTAAAACGGCAGTATTTAAGTCTGAAAGGCTAACAGTGCAAGTATAATTATTCTGTGATCAATCCCTTACTAGAAAGGCAAATATCTGCCACTTCAGCTCAAGCCAGATGTTAAACCACAGTGCCATACGACTAAATTTACCTTCAAAGCACCTATCACTGGATCGCAGTGACTGCAGCCACGTGGCCACAGAGCATCAAACCAGAGCACTCTCCATCCGTTCAGATTTAAGAATCACAAAGGGGTAATTTCATGTAAAGCTTCACTGGCAGCTGAGATAAGGTAATAACTGTAAGTACCCTTCTACCTTTCCATTGCTATCAACTATATAAACCCACGTCCCTCATGATTCTGGCTCTACAGCAGCATTTAGCATTTCCTAAGCCACCTTACATCCCACTATGGTAGAAATCTACCCATATTCAGTTCTATATTTTGCTTTTTAAAAATTTTTACCCTATGCTTCAACAAGTTAAATAGCTTAAGATGGCTTGATAAACTGCTAATTCAACTTACTGGTGCTATAATCTTCATCTTGCAATTTACATTGGACAATATATGGTTTGTTAGGTTACCACTTAGACAACATGGGAGGAATAGAGATCTACACACAAGAAAATCGTGGGAAGAAACATTTCTTTTTGCTAACACAGTGAAAATACAGTGATTTCCTTAAAAACTATGTGTAAATGTGCTTCTATGAGATACTGAACCTCAGCATCTTTATGCAAACAACAAACTGTTAAGTCTTCACATGTCAAATTGTCCCTTATGACTGGAAAACCACAACCACACTTTCTTTCTGCACTATCACTCTCCCAAACACTCCAATGGCTGCTCTTCTGAAGCTGCACAAAAAGAAGGTTATTTAACCACCATATGATTAAAACCTGAATATTTTAGAGGATAATGCAAGCAGAGACAAACATAGAAATGAACCCAATTTTGTGTTTCCCTGCACAGACACACAATGAGAACTAGTCTGTGCCATGGTACAAACATGAGTAACTAATAATAAGAATATGCAGTCTCTTTTTCAACTAGGTAATGCAAAGATGGAACTAAATTCCTATCAGATAGAACAACTTTATATTTAGTTAAATGCTAATATATAACCATACCATTTAGCAGCAAATTTGTTTGGAAATACATGCATTCTTAACCGAAACATCAGTTCCTCACTAAATACAGACATGCGAAACATGACATCAGCTCCTAAAGAGGGATTCACCCTCTGGGGGCAAATACTCATTCATTCACTAAGGGATCTTCTCTTTATTTACCAAACTTGTATTTCCCCCCCCCCTTTTGTTGTTACCATGTCTGAGATCTCCACAGTAAATGGCAACTCTCCACACACCATACAGCAGACCAAAATCCTGAAGTATGTGGAAGAACTCCAAGAGTTATCTTTGGCCGTTTTCTCTAGTCTTTATATAGAATTTTTCCATTCCTGTTTGGGACTTGGGCAAGCAGGGGGAAGGGTTAATGGACTGCTTTGTTTTAAGTTATTTTTATTAACTGCTCCGGTATCTGCTGGCTGCTCGGGAAATTTATTGCAAACACTGGTCTCCCGGTCTCCATCTGGCCTGAAAAAAACTGCATAAGAAGGAATGCTGAAGAGGGGAGAAAAAAAGAAATAAATAAATTAACGGCTGACATGCCTCCTACAAACATGCCAAATTACAGATGCTGTCTGGATCTCCCAATGGATCTCAAAAGCTTACAGATGTTCGCGGAGAGTTTGAATGTTCTCATGACTGCTCTAAAACAGGATCTCAGATTACAAAATCACTCATACCCTTAAAGAGAGGGGCTTGAGTGGAAACCATTTTCTCGTTTTTCTTGGTTTTTTTGTTAAAGATCATTAATTTTGAGGTACTTTTCAATCATAGAAAAAAATACTTTGCGTTTTCCAAACATACACAGATGAGTATATACAGTGAAAAAAAATAATGATTTGAAAAAGTCACTCTTTTTCCCCTCCTTCTTAAGATTAATTCACTTTCTATCTACAAGCAGAGAAGAAATGTAACCATTACAGGACAGCCATGTTCATATATTTCAAGCACACATGATGACTTGTTTCTCTCTCACACAGTGCAGAATTTCTCTTTTCAAAGGCAAATCCTCTGAAAAGTCAAACTCCTTTTATTCCCTTCTCGAACCGCATGTTTAAAACATTTTTTTTTATATTAATTTTGAAGCTTACTGCAAACAATATACAGTCACTTTAATACTCGGGTAGCTTGGCCAGCTATTGTCTGGTGGCAATTTAGCAATTTATGTGCAGCATCCCAGTTGTTCTATTATCTGGCTTAACACAGCTGAACACTTCCACGTATTGTGCCTCTTACTATTCAAAGCACCAAGCACCTCAGCCCATGAGTTGATCCTTGTAATATTCAAACGTTGGAGATAATAAACACCCTGCAGCTTAATATTTGCACATGACCTTAGGTCTTTGAGAGGAAACGTGTACAACTCTAGAAACCTAGCAGCGATTTCGGAGGTGACCCCTTCTCCCGAGGAGCAGATACCGCTGTCTAACACGCACAGCGCGCTCAACGTTATTGTCTTCGTGCCCTCCAGCAGCTCCTGCACGAGCCAACCAGTAGGTGTCCATGGGAATACTCACATCAGCCTCCCCGCTTTCCCTAATTCCTCAACCCATCCCAGGATTCTGCCTCCGTTATCCCTAGTCCAGCCTTCCCCACGTCTCTTCCCTCAGCCTCCCGCTTCCGCTCCCCTTCCCAAACCACCATCCAGCTTGGCTCAGCCCCAATTACACCAAACCCGACACAAACCATCCCCTCTCCATAGTCCCCAACCCCCTTTTCTTGCTGCCCAGGACAACCACAGGCTCCCACCCCTCGACATCCATAAGCTCCAGCCAGCGCCTGCCTCCCACCCTGGGACCCAGCAGCTTCCAACCACCCTCAGAACTTGCCCCCCCCCGCAGCTTCTCCATACGCCCTCTCTCCCACCACAGCTGCAGACCCCCAAATTCCGCCCCATCAGACCCCTCCATGCCCCCCCTTGCATCCCCCCCTGCACCCCAGACACCCTCTCAACGTCCCCTCTCGCTCCGCATG
>JAVCKT010015799.1:7819-27587 GCA_032273925.1 Rhynchotus rufescens
GCAGCCACTGAAAGGGAAAAGCAGATTCAGTTCTTCGAGCAAGAGAGGGTTTTTAAATCTCCAGTGGCAAAATGAAGAGATAAGTTTCTGCAGATTTACCAGTATGCAAGTGAGCAGAAGTTACTGCAAGACAGTAGGAACATTTCAATTTTTGTTCCAGGTCAGACCACTAGTAGGGTTTGGATAGTTCTGTTTTTCAGAGGATAAAACCATGAGTAGAAAAAGAGAGTAAAAACCATCATGAAGAGAAAAATAATCTTTCTCATTAAGGACCACTGAAAGTCAGTGTTACTGGAAAAGTTACTCATGCTCATTTTTTGGCCTATTACATCTACCTAATTCAGCACTCTGTCTTTAATGCTGACAGTACCTGTTATCTCAGGGAAAGCTGACAGAAGCAAAGAACAGGCACTTACTCCTATTTCACAGTTGGAAAAGGAGATGCAGAAAGATGACGTGATTTTTCTTGGCTCGGAGTGCAAGAGACCATGATCAGAGACAGGATGACAGAACAAATCTTCAGTTTAAGTGACAGTGTTATGTATTCCTAGTTCCAGGAAAAGCCCATTCCACAACACCAGAGTTCACAGTGCAGACACTTCTAAAAAGTTGCAGTTGGGTAAGGCTGGACTTCTAGGCCTGAGTTCAACTACTGGTTTAAATATTGTTCTTTCCACCTGGAGTGACTAGGTTGTACCAACTGATAAAAAAAAGTATAAAATGGAAGTTCGCAAGAACTGGAATAGTGGAGAATTTTATCCCAAAGATCTTCTGAGCTCAGGCTACTTGGAACAAGTTAAAATCCATTATGCTGAATCACACAATCATTTCCAGAACTACAGATAGAAGAGATGAAATCGATCTCTAACTCCCCTGCTGTGTTCTTTAAAACACCGATTAGACCAGATCTGAAATCAGGAAGGCACTAAATGAGCCCAGGCACCCAGCTAAAATTACTCCATCTGCCCAGTGAAGCTTATAACCAAGGGCCCTTCAGACAGAGACCTAACCACTCGAGGTTAAGTGATGCAACCACAGACTTTTGTGATTGCAGCATATAAAACCTGTTGCCTCAGTCACAGAGTTGGCTTTGAGAACACAAAGATGACTCTCTTCAGTCCTTATATCAAGAACGTGGATTTAGGCTTTTATTTACGCATTTATATATACATGTATATACACACACATATCTCTGTGTGGGTGTATAATGCTAAATGTAATGTCAAATAGAAAAGGGAACATTAGTGTGCAAGTCTAGCTAGTTCAGAGTTATCCAGGTTTAACGCTCATTCCTAAACTTTGCAACAGTGCACAGACACACTTTAACAGTGTCTGAAATATTTACACTTTGAACTCAAAGAAAGTGAGCTTAAAATGTAACGTTTCAGCAAAATTGGAACAAAAATGTACATATATGTGTGGACCTATCTATCTCAAGGCCATGAGTGTGCTTACTGCTGATTTCTCCAAAAGAATTTAGTGATACCAAAGTCACAGATCAAAAAGTCAAGAAAATTATCCTTCTGGTAGTATGACAGCAACATAATACCCATCAGTGAGAGAAGTGCCTAATGCTTGTTCAGAAGGCTCTAGTAATGCCCATAAGAAGGTACTCGTTTCAACAGCACACAAAGCCCTTATGCAGAGCATATTTCCCTAACAAGATTTCAGGCCTTGCTTTGTCCTTACTTTTACAACATCATATCGAGCCACATATGGATCTGGCTTGTTTTCATCTTTAGATTTTTTGTCTTGAGACTTCTCAGATTCAATTAATTCATCCTCTTCATCTTCTTCTTCCTCTTTATGGTTGGGGACAAAGGGAAATATAGCCATTCCTTGATACCATGAGAAAGTCCAATCAAGGTATTTCTGTAAGGACAAGAGCATGTAAAATAAAATGTTAAAAGAAATTATAAAAGAAAGTATTTTAAGACATTTATGATGGAGTTCTTAACCAATTCCCAACTACTGCTGCAATCAATGGTATACTAAATGTGTACAAGTAGGATGCAATGGTGTTTTTCCAGGGAAATCATTTTAACCTATGACCTGCAGACACTCAGGAACCCATAAAAAAAAAAAAAAAAAAAAAAACAGCAAATGTACTGTGAGGTGAATTAAATTCACTAGATAGGGACCATGTGCGTTCTCCACCTGGAAAATGTTAAATACACCCCCTCAAAACAAACAAAAAAGACAAATAAACCCACAAGCCTCAAACACTCTAGAGGTTAAACCCAGCCCTATTTATTGGTCCTATTCCTGTGCCTGGTGCTGTGCAGAACTTTCATGAGCCACAAATAATGTAGAATGGTTAAATTCCTCACGTTAAAATAAACACTATCCAGGATATTTGTTCTAGGGCACCACTGCAGTAAATGAGCTTTCAACTCCTCAGAGAAGGGACTGCGCCCAAACCAGACCTACTTTCTCCAAAATGTTTTAGGATATGAGATTTGCTTACAAAATTTATTCCAATGTTTTTATTGCTTAGAGCTGCTTAAAGCAGGTACTTAATAGCTGCTTTAAATTTCACAATTTATTATTCAGAAATAACCCACATTGAAGAAAAAAATGCTAGACTTCAGCTGAGTCTGAGATGTTCCTGAAACAAGTAAAACATACCAAATAGTTGCAAGTTATCCAAAATTAAAAAAAAAAAAAAACCACACACGCAAGTGAATGGCATAGTCAGAGAAATCTGGATATTAGGGCATGAGGGCAGAAGTCCAACTGAAATACTGACAGCACACAGGTATCTGAAGGAAAGCAAGAGAGTTACTTCTCTAGTTACTAACGACCAAGGGAAAATCTTAGACAGCCTTCTTCACACGACGATCGTTTGTGCACAAACCCTGTTTGTATTACAAAACCCACAGCGAGCAACAATGCCAAACTTCCAGCCATGTCCCTTCCTCACAGGCAGATACTTTTTGAAACTCAATAGCATGAAGTTATAGGAGGGACTCTCCATACAATAAAATAACACGGTACAGCACGCAGTGCTGCTTCCAGCATATAGAGACTCAGCAATCTCTTCTTATATAAGATGCTATGCCCCAAGTCTCTGGCACAGAGCCCTGCAGACAGATAAAAATTAAAGTAACATCAGAAGGTAAAAAAGCACATTAAAGACAGAACTCATCTGGGAGAACACCACTGGTTATGCTGCTTAGAAAAACAGTACAATGTGGGAGGAAGCATCCCAATCCTTTCTTTTCCTTGCTTTCCCATTAGGGATAGTACTGGCAGCCTTGCTGAAGTTTCACAAAACTTCTTGAAATCTGTCCCCACTCTAGCAGCACCTTTGCAGGCTGATACACAAGGGCCTTCATGGAAGGAAAGCAAAACACAGGCCACGACTTGCTTTGCCCAGAGTGCTCTGCTTTTGCCCAACCAGAATGGCACATCAGTTTTGCTGCTCAAGGTCATTCAGTATCTCTGAACATCCAAAAGAAGCTTCAGCATTTTGACAAGGGAGAAAAAAAACAGCAAGGAGGAAACAGACATGTGAGAAGGGAAAATGAGTATTTGTTAGTGGAAGAAAAAGCATGCAAGAACCATTGAAAATGGGCAACGACAGTGGTAGAGAACACTACCAGTATTAGGCATGAAGGGAAACACGAAGGCTGTGTAGTCACAGATCTGCTCAAAAGGTGCAAAAGTGTGAAGCAAGAGCCAATAAGCCATATTAAAAGAACTAAACATTATACTTACATTAGTGGTGATCTGATAATGATCACCCAAAAAAAAAAAAAAAAAAAAAAAACCTCACAAAAAACCCACCAACCACCCCACCACCAAGTTACACACACACACACAAACACACTGTTAAGAAAAGCTCAGCAACCTGCACCAAATTTAATTTTGGGCAGAATTAGCTCAAGTAGTCATCTAATTGACCTGTTCAAAGAGCCTTCATTTCAGCTATTTACCTCATCTTTTCCTTCTGATTCTTATAAGCAGCTTAGCACGAGATTAAACCTGGGCACTTAATGATCCTCTCACCTCATCATCAAGGGACACCAGCAGAGCCCGGAGAGCAGCCACAGATGCTGCCATGACGTTCTCCACCGCATCATCCAAGGAGAAGCGCAGCAAGAAGAGAAACCCAGCGTCAAGGAGCAGGCGCACAACACTGCCCTTCAAGGAGGATGCAAACTCCCCAGCCCTGGCCTGGAAGATATGCCAGAAAGAGCCAGTTTTAAAGCTGTCTCATCTCAACCAGATATGGATTAACATTCTGTACATTGACTGCTTCTCATTCTATTTGAGAAGCAGCTTCCCATTTTAATTGTAAAGCAGCTAAACTGTGTACAGTAACAGGCTGCTCTGTGAAAAGCTGCTTTCCAAGGAGACTGCAACATTATCTATAGGTACATGACCTTTTTAACTACTCAAGAACAGTGATATGAAAGGGCAAGAAGAAATGCTTGTGATCTTAGAAGCACTGTAAGACTTAGTGTCAAGTAATGCAGTAAAATACACTTAGATAACAAAACTGAGCATCTGAGCCACATTCTGAACCCCCGTTTTTATTGCAGTTATGAGTCTTCCATGCTATCCTAGGGCTGCTCTACATGGTAGGCATCACAAATTGCTGAGCCCTCAAAGTAGCATCCCAGAAGAGAGGGGCTTTTAAGGAACATTATCTATTAACTTCTTTCCACACAAGGCACATGCCTCAAGAGCAGTTACAATGCACATGGTGTGGAAGCCACCAGAATATCCACCTATCCACCCTGCTTTGCAGGCTACAGACATCTCTCAATTGAAAATTCTGTGACTCAAGGGTAACCCAACAAAAGTCCTAAAAATAACTTCATGTTCTGATGACATTTCTGCAACTTAGTGCTGGTTTAAGATACAAGAATTTATTTTCTGCTTAGACCAGACTGACTAATCCACAACCATTCTACTATAATAATCATGACCTTTTGACCACCGTTTCTCCTTTTCTGCTTCCCTTGCTACTAGCAGGAAGGGTAGCACTTTGCCTGAGAGCTAAGTGTAAAGGTGCATAGAAGTAAATATGCATTTTGCCATATAGCTTTGGCACTGGGCTCTAAGAGTAGGCTAGTTTGTTCTCATCCTCATAGAAAACACACTTGGGTCCACAGAAATAATGGAATACAAGCTGCAGAAGAAAAACATTTGGAAATATCTCCCACCAGAAAAAGCTGAGCCTATATTAAAAAACATCCTGTCGCCCTCTCTAACAGAGAGGGGAATGTAAAAATTATCCCACTGGTGATTTTGCTCACATTATGATTAAATAGTGAAAAAAAAAAACCAATGATTACCACAGAATCTGGGCCTTGGTCCATGAGGAACTTGAATTATGAGGAGGAATCCCATGGAAAGTCACTTACCTTCTGAACAATACAACCCAAGATCTGTAGAGCCAGAGTTCTCTGTTGAATAACTTGGCTACGAGACAAATGAAAGAGCTCTTGGAGAGTATAACCAGCCCTCTAAGTGGAGAGAGGAAAAATAAAAAAAGATCAGAAGATGAACACAGAGCGCCATAATAGATCAGCTGTAAAATACTGCATAACAGGAAATAAACTGCAAAGTAATGTTATTTGCTACTTGGTGTCAAATACCAGATATATTCTAGTTAGCGCTTTGAGAGGAAAAAGCTGAACTTCTTAAGAAAAGAATGCACATGCATTTTTCCTACATGACAGATCCTATCCTAAATGGCATTAAAAAAAAAAAAGTATTACTGGAGTTTTCTGAAAGCAGACAGACCAATTAATTCATGCAGACCCACTTCTCAAGAGCCCATTTCAAAAGGAAATCACCTGTTCACATTTTCCTTAAGGCTTCTGGAAAAAAAGCTAAAGGTAAAGGCTAAAGCCTTGACACAAAACAAATCTGATAAATTGAACACTGAAGACAGAAAGGGGAGTACTCCTTCCTTTCTACTACACTACACCTACCTCTGCCTCCTCTCCATGGTGATGCAGGCCCAGATGAGTAGGTAAATCAGCATCTGCAGGAATCAGCTCTCCTTTCAAACTGAATCGAGCTTGCATTCCCTATGATAAAAGTGAGCAAGATGACTTATTTTGCCTTCTGCTCCATCCAGCACATCAAATAATACTTCTTAAATCAACCGCTTGAAGTGGACAGCTCAAAAATTCCCCAGATCAGGCCTCACAATCTTTGAAACACACTATGAATTTTCTTCCTCCGTAGCTTTCAGTCCTGTTCCTTACAGATTACCCTCTTACGTCCTAGTGCTCAAGAGCACTAGAGACAAGCCAGACCATGTTCCACCCCATGAAAAGACCATGGAATATCTCAGCCTGGTGAAATCTTACAGGCTGAGGAATCAGAAGAATTTTTTTAGGAATCCTTCAAAACTGTTCTTGCTGAAAAACATGAACCACACTTCCTGCAAACAACATGAAGAAAAATCAATTTCTGCTTTCAGACCTTTTTTGTTTTCTTCTGCCGAGGTGGAGGCAAATCTTTCATCCATTCCAACTTGTCAAACTCCACACTGTCCATGTGGATCCATTCCTTCTTGGGCTTCACAGGCAGATTGTCTTCTTTGGGAAAGAAAAGAAAAAGTGAAAAGTGATCTTACCTTCCAAGAAAGAAATTAAGAAAATACTGTTCTCCTTTTGCCAACCTACTTGGTTCAAGACTGCATCAAATACTGGATTCACGCAAAGTAAGAAGAAATAACTTTCAAATTGACTGTTGGCTGATGCATAAACATCAAAGATTTAAAACTGTTTTCATCTTTCACAAGAGCTGGAAGAGCAAGTGAATAGCACTGTAATGAAATTCAAAGACAAGTCTAATTTGGGAGAAGTTGAACAGAAGTCAGAAAACAAATAGAGCAAAGAGATCAGAACACGGGCAGAAAACATGAGCCATACTTTTGGAAGAGGCAAACTAGTATCACTCAAACAAGAGGGAGTGAGGGAATAAGAAAATTCAAAAGAAGTATCAATGTAGAGAGATCAAAGCAAGTAATTGACGTGGAATAAAGTATAGTTTTCAGGAAGTCAGCACCATTTCAATCTAAACACATCAGAACAGTGCTATTGCCCAGACTTCCATGGCACTTGCAATATTGCTCTTTATTAGATATCCTTCTAAAGGCTTAAAGAGATCAAGTTATAAAGAAAAGACCAAAACAGATCAAGATACATGAAACTTGCTTGAGAAAAAAAAGCCAAGGGAAACTTGATAACCGAACAAGAATTAGCAAGGTGCAAGCACTACAGGAGAAGATTACTCACTGGGCATATCAGAAAGAGTTCTGATCACAAGATTTTGAAAAGCAAGGCACTTCTGACTGACATCGTGAGAAAAGCCCTTGAAAAGAGACATACCAGCTCATGGAAGAATCTTACAAGAGAAAAGGAGAGTTGAGACATAAAATTATCCAACAGCAGCAAAGGCTCCTTTTGGGGCAAAACAAGTTTGGAAATGATTTGCATTGCAGCTCTTAATCCTAGTTGCTCTAATCTTTTCTTGCAAGGAAGAAGGAATCCCACAGAGATTTCTTCATTCATCAGATCTTATCCTGTAGATAACTGGCCTGTGACCCAACCTTTTACATTCCTCCAATTAACAGGAAAGTTCTCAGGAAGGCCCACTTCATCTTTCTGATTAATGGGAAATTGAGGCAGGCAAGGAACCACACACACAGTTATCAGCCCCAGCCAGGAAGCTGTTCCACAGGATTTCAGGCAAAGGCTCAGCACACATTATAATTAAAGAGACAAAAAAGAGGAGCTGAAATGTAGACAACTGGAATGTTTGTGGGTAGTGGGTACAAAACCAGAGGAAATAAAAATCAGCAGAAAAATGAAATCCACTGACATTTATAATTCAACAAAATGTTTGCTCCTTCTCCATTAATTAATAAATTGATAGGGTTGAGTTAATCATTCTATGAATAGGATTACACATAGTACCATCAGCCCCAGTATTATGATCTTGTCAACAAGCAGAGACAAATACATGTTCCACAGCAGCAGCAGATTGTTCAGTTGCTAAGAAATCCCTTTACAGAAACACAAGCTGACAGTTAGCAACGTTTGCACCAAACTTTTCCAGGCTTGCATTATATTAAAGGCTACTGAGCAACTTCTTCCCACTCTGTTCTGCTTTTCCTTTTGTCCTAGTGCCAAGATTCACTTTTCCTTTTGATAAGATTACAGTTCTGGACAAAGGCTTCAGCGCCGTGTTTATTAGAAGCAGCAGTCTCATCTCATTAGAGAAGCAGGTTTGACTTTCAGGCCGTCCTGTTCCTTCATGTCATCATCCTCTCCCTGGGGAAACTCAGACGACCATTTCTGCTGGGTTATTTATGAGGAGTTCAGTCTCGAGCACTAACAGAGGCAAAATCCCAAGACTAAGTGCTAATGTAAAATTCATATTTTAGATCTGCTGCTGCCCAAGACGGGCTGCAGGCCTACACTCAGGTGCTGGGAAGGCTTCCCTTGGTTTTATGACTGTTTCACCTCATCCCTTCCTGGCTATTTGAAATCTCCTAGGAACACTCCCCTTTTGCTTTCCTGTGCAGTCTTCCATGGGAAGCAAAATATGTTGTCAGCACAGAGCACTTTGAACACTGTGCTATTCCCAAGAGCACCACTACAATTTTGTGTAGTCTTTACATGCCAAAAAATCCACTTCACTGCTCCCAGGGGAGTAAAAGAACGTCACTTCATCTGGTGTTACTTGTGCACTCAATTGTTCTAGAACTAAGGAACTAAAATAGTCCTGGTGATTAAGATGGATTCAGGGAAAAGCAAAACTTAAATTGCTCTACTACTACTCCTTAAGTGAGGTGTTTTCTTCACTAAGAGGTCAATCAGCTTTACTTTCCCGTCTTGTGCATACACACACACACACACACATATATTTAAGTATGTGTGTATACATACAGCTATACATACACCCTTCTCATCAAGGAAGGAATAAATGGCTGTTCTTTCACAAAGATTAGGCTGAAATTCAGCTGTGATCCAGAGGCTCTCTAGTCAGCCTGCAAGGTGCATTGGGACACAAAGATTGCATCAGAAACGAGGATCAGTAGACAAAGACCGCCCAAGATCAGCATGAAAACATGTTGGAGAAGTACACTATTGAGAGATAGAAGCATGTTATACAAAAAGAAAACGTGGGGGAAAAAACAATGAGAGCCTATCATCACTGCAGAGAAAAAGAAAAGGCTCAAAAGAAAGCTGCTGGGAAGAAAGCAACAAGAGCAGCTTCAGTGACAACTTTCTTGGCATGGGTAGAACAATGACCTTACAAGGAGATAAAAAGCAAGAGGAAAATTTTCCCCAAAATAAGCAAGCAAAACATCCCTCAGGTCGCTTAAAAGGCAAAACAATAGATATGAATAATGTGCAGAGATATTTGGGCAAGCTATCTCAGCAGATCCAATAACCACGTGGCTATTTTGCCCTTATTTACCTTTTCCTTTTTTTACAAGGCCAAAATACCTCTTTTGTACTGGTGACAGATAACCTTGTCTTCTACCCAGAAAGAAGCCAAACCAAATTTCATGAGCTGTGAAGACCAATTCTTCCCTACCCTTTCTAAAGGAATGGGGAATTACTCCTGCTCTTGGCTTTCCTATTTCAATTCCTCAAGGAAAGGGCAGCAAAAGGAACAAGCTTTGACTGAGGGGAGCTCATAAGCTGCAAGCTAAAGGCCTTCCAGAAGGAGAAGGCAGAAGGGAGATGTGGAGTGTTTGTGGAGGGCTGAAATAACCTACAATACTGACATCTGTCATGCACAGCCTAGAGCTTTCAGGATTGCTATGTGCAAGTATTGACTTTTCATGTGCTTTGTAGCTCCATCACGGTGAGTCTGGAACTTCCAGGAAGCTGCCCATGTGGCACACACACAGCAAGGACAGCAGGTTCAGGGCAGGCTGGGTTTCCTAAGCAGATGCCACCACAAGGGCAGCCGAGTCACTGTCAGTGTGCTACAGAGGCAGCTTTGCTCACCAAATGGACAGACTTGGGATCTATGTCAGGAGGCAGCAGACAAACGTGAAATCAGAGTCAGCCTGAACAGAGTTATCAGACAGAAACACAGAAAATGGGCAGAGTGAACAGGCACAAAAGAGCCACAGGATTCATGCCAGCTGGAAGGCTAAGATAAAGATTTCTACCAGCAAGCTTCCACATCTCCACTCCTTCATACGCTCAGCCACTGCCTCGCAACATCAAAAGGTACAAGATTCAACAGCAAATCTGAGTAACACGGTGTTCAATTGTAAGAGGCAACCATTCTGCACAACTTTCAAAGGAGCAGAAAAGCACTGCACTGTCCCACAGTAGCTCCTTCCTCCCATAGCACTAGCACAAGAACTGTAACCTCGGCTATCACCACATGGGCTGAGATATGAGCCACACATGGGGTCATCAAGAGCAAGCTCACAACAGGACATATACATGTTATATGAGCAAATGCACTGAAACAAGATTGACTGTATCCCTATGCTACCCTGGAAACAAACCAGCAACCCTTTTTATTATTTTTTTTTAAGGGAGAGTTACCCAATACACTCTTGTCCCTCTAGTTAAAAGGAACTATTCAAGCAGCAGGTCCATCCCACCACCGCTCTTCTGCTTATATGACAAAGTGGAAAAAAAGGTGCTTACTGTGCAAAATTTTCCCTCCAGGGACCTTTCAAAAAGCAAGATCTCCCACTGCATAGATCACTTATTATACAGGGTATTACCTTTCTAATCCACAGAGCTCAGCTGCAAATGAGTGTTCTTCCTTGAACCAAAATATGATCTTTCAAATATTGTGACCAAACTTATTTGGATAATTAACAAACGGCCACAGAACTCTCATGTGGAATGGTTCAAGCACCACACAAGCCTTACTTTTTACATTCAGAGCATTAGCTACAGACACTTTGGTTTTTACCTGCGATTTCTACCGTCGTATTTTCTTCCTTCATTACAGATTCTTCCATGTCTGATGCCTGTAAGGAAGGTGATGCTCCTGCATCGTGCTGAGCTGTGGGTACTGCTTCCGAAGACTCCTCCAGTCTGTCCTGCTCCTTTTTCAATGCGTTTTCCTGGTCTTCATTTTTGTTACGTCGTGACTTTAAGAAAGCAACTAAACTGGAATCTGCAAGTATTGACAAAGAGACAGAGAAGTAACAAGAAATCTCAAAATACTTCATAGGCCCAGCTCCTGCTATTTATGTTTAAGTCTTTTCTTTCCCATTCCACATATCCTCTCTTCTGTGCTGTCATTTCTGTTCAAACTGAGGCACTTAACTGCTTTCTGACCTCTTGATCACATAAGCTGGGGACAATTGGCTGGTGAAATGACACCACAGAAAGAGCTTATGAAAGTCTTTCAAGGTAAAGCAGCGACAAAAGTTCTATTTATCCTCCTGAATTACAATCAAGAATAAATTTGTTTCTTTCCCCTCACTGCTACCAGAAAGGTACATCCATAGCAAACTCTTCATCACAGCGAGAATTCTGCCTGCGATTTGTAGGCTGAACCCAAGTCTGACAGGCCCTGCCTATGGATTGCTCAGGAGCACCAGTCTAAAGGCTACAAGAATACACAGAAGGGCATCATTAAAACAAAAACAATCAAAAAACCCTACTCTGGTAAACTGCACCAGACCTGCAGGCTATGGTCTACATATTAGCTCAGGAAGGGGAGATTTCTTGTCCTTTCTAAACTGACTTCCCACCCTCACAGCTAATTATGGTCTGACAACGTTCATAAAATGCAAGTTGCCATTCATTTTGGAAGGGAAGGGGAATATCTGGAAAGTGGTGGTATTTGGGGGACAAATAATAATATTTGTGTGACTAGGACAGTGTCAGAACATTATCATCTTAACTTGCACATCTACTACATCTCACTTTTCTTCCCACTCTGGCAAAACACTTCATTGCCTCAAGTTACTCACATGCTAAAGAAAGAACATCTCAATAAGAGGATCCAAAGGTCTCATCTTTGACTTGTGAATTTGGTGAGACTTCAGAGCACCTAAATGTTAAAGTTTACAACTAACACATAGGATTCACTCCAGGAAACACATACCCAACTGAGCCAGAAGTCTCTCTTGCTCCTGCAGGATCTCTTCCTGGGACATGGACTGCAGCTTCTCCAAATTCTCCTTGTGAATAGCCTGAACTTCCTGCTCACTCTTTTCGCTTCCAAGACCCTCTCCCGTTATCAGACAGGGCCGCTGAGAGGTCAAGAAGTCAAGAGGTTTGTCTAGGAGATCCAGCAATGAAAATGGTTAGAGATATAAGTGTCTACAGTCCTACTAACTCTTCTCAGAGCGGAGCAAATTCATTTTCTCATTTTACTAGCATCATCAAAACAGAGGTAGAGAAGCTTAGTTTAGCTTGAACTAAAATTTTTTGGGCTTTCATCCTATGTCACAACAAAACATCATTTCCAAAATTTTGTTGCTTCTGTAGGTATATACGGGGTCAGGGGAAAGATATTTCATTTCTTTAAAGCAAAGCAATAGAAAGAAAGGGTAAAATTCAGCATAGTTCACAAGAGATGGGTCAGGGCATTCTTGTGGTTAATGAACATGAGTTTCTCTCTCTGCCACGGAGACTTGAACTCGTGCCTTTTGACTGAAGCTGAACCACGACCTAGTAAATATTTGCTGAGCCAGAGAATAAAGATTATTCTGTAATCCTGTTTCTGTTGTGACACGGGATCCATTCTCCATAAAATATTCAGATATTTCAGAAGCCACAGCCTATAGTGACAAGAAAGCATCAGGAGCAAACAGAGGAATTCTGCTACATAGGAAAGTTTGCCACTAATGTCCTCCGTTCACCTTCAGAGCTGAACATATCACAGGTTCAGATTTCAGCAGGGGGCATTTTTACTACCCTGAGCAAAACAAAGTCTCCTTAAGCAGTCAATCTAAATCCTCGTTCCATTTAACCCTAGCAGTGGTACAACGCACTGTTTTCATCAAACACAGAGAGACCCTTGAGCTGGCCTGTAACTCACTGCAGAAGGACTTGACTCACATTTTTATTATCATTAACACTCCCCACATATCTCCATACAGTGACACAAAGCACCCCAAGGATTCTATATCAGCCAATCCTTAAAATACCAAACCTGTGTTCAGACAGCAGTGACCACACTTGTTGGAACATCAATAATAAGTACTATGGAAATAACATGAGATAAATCTTATATATTTAGCAGGGAGACAGAAGGGAGCTCAGTAGCCTGGATTCATCAAGCTTCACTCTGCTGACCACTGAGCTGCGAGCTACTGGACAAATATTTCATTGCTACAAGAGATGGAGCTACTTGCCTTACTCTAGCTACCTTCCTACACATCCTCTGGCCCAGGAATTTGGTAGAGGAAGTCAAGCCATTTTCTGATCCCTCTGGATTTTAGGGGCATTCTCTCTTCCTTCAAGAGGATCCCAGCTGCAGAGCTGCTGTATTCCCTTTCGGAATAGCTCAGAGAGGGAAACATGCACACTATTGTACTGGGACACACAGTAAGCAGTGTCAGACAGGTAGTAATGGATCTGGACAGTGAATTTGGGTATGCACAGCAAGCACAGCCTGCTGGGGTTCTCTTACTGCCATTGACAAGGATCAGGGCTGACGGAAGCCTTAGACAAAGAGCAGAATAACTGAAATACCACCTAGCCTCCATTTCAATGCAGAAAAGATGTGGAAAACCCTGATACATGGTGGTCCTAAGCAGATAAGACTGTAAAAGGCTAAGGGGAAAAGAAAAAGAAAAAAAAAAAAAAGAAAAAAGCCTGGTGGTACCCATGGTACCCATTGGATTAGTTTCATCTTTCCTTGTCACGTCCCTGTCAGCCAAGTAACTGCTGGAGGCGGCACTGACTCATCAGCACTGCCTCACAGCCTGCCTTGCAGAGGAAAAGATGCAGGCTCATTGCAGAGCATGCAGCAATGGAAGATTCAGCTTTCAGCTCCTAGGCAGGAATAAAAACCTATATCCTGTGCCTGATGAAGAAGGCACAAGGAAAAGAATCCCTCTTCTAAAACTGGGGAAATCACTGAGGAAATATGAAAAGCCTTGCATGTGGCAGCCAGAAGAAACAAGGAGGAGAACCTAAAAGAAAAGAAATCCATTTGACCCTATGTGAAACAAAAGGAAACTAGGGAAAAAGTTGAGCCTTTTTGCAGAAGGCTGATTTGGGTCTCAGTTTCAAACCCCGGTCCCACTACAGACATTCCAAATGAACCTGAAACCTGAAAACTGACAATGACGATGCTTCCCTACTTTAAAGCAAAGACACCCGGAACTTACGGTGATGAAGGCCACGCAAACACAGCAGGCTGGATAAGCAGAACCTCCCTCACTTACCATCCCCGAGGCTGCGGGGTGCTGCCTCTCGCACGCATTCAGCAGCTGGGGCACCCCCAGCAGCTGCTCCCGCTCGCCCAGGCTCAGCAGCAGAGGGAGCTGCAGCAGCCTGTTCAGCGGCTCTTCTTGCTGCCATCTTCTGCGCAAAGATGCTTTTTCTTCCAGATCCCACCTTCACCTGCAAAGCAAACAGGGACATTACGTGTCACCAATCTCCTCTCCAGACTCCCTCGCAAACATGTCACTAGCAAATGTAGAGATCTGATTCAGAGGACTTCCAGACATGCCAAAAAAGAAATGGCTGGCAGCCTTTTGCTGTGCACACATTATTCCTTTTTCAGAATAGTTTAAAAGCAAGACAAAAAAGTTTTTACTGCCTAAAGAAAGATGGTTAATTCAGCAAATTCAAACCAGGCAAATACACCTAAAGGATCACCAAATACAATAAATCTAGCTTTTCTGCTGGTTGGGAACCCTATACAGCTGAATAGTTTGCATTTCTGAGGATAAACGGGGCTGTACTATACTTACCAAGTGCTCAGCACAGGCTTCTTATAAGGTGATTAAACTGCAGCAGGGTGAAGAGATCTACACAGTAAGAAATGGGCAGAGGATGCTAAAATCATCTTGACTAAATTATTGGGCTGCTTTCATAGCAAAGCACTAGCTGCTTTGCGTGCTCCTGCATCAGGTAAACAGAACTGAGAATTTAAGTATTACTCTCTTTCCCCCTGCCTCAAAAAAAGCTTTCTTTCAAAGTAAGCTATCACTTCAAAGCAGTCACAGCAATAAATCACATACCATTTTCCAGTACCTGACTGGAACTCAGCTAGCAGCTCACGCTACTACAGCAGCCAGACTGATGACAGCAGACATGATTTCCAAAATAACAGCCTCAAAAGAAGTTTTGTGTCAAAAGTCAGGAAGCAAGAGATATCAGCACAACTGCAGTCCTTCCAGCAGGAATCAGGTACAACCTGAGTAAGCAGACTTACTCAAACCTCATGGGCTAATTAGTACAGATTGTTCCTCAGCGAAAAACAAGACAGAACAGGATCAGTTTATTTCAGAGGAAAAAATTGATCTTCCTCACCAAACTTAGCTGAAGGCATTGCTTTTTTCCTAGGCTGAAAGGATCCCAACATTACTTAACTAGAGGTTAGGGACTACTTTACTTGATGGCACTTTTGTAGAAAAACTTTCTCCTGCAATGAAAAGGCAATGCCAGAGATATTTTGAGTCAGCTCCTCATTTCCAGGATGACAAATGATCTATTTAGAGTCCTACTACTCATCACACACTAGGCTTTGTTGTGGGGAAGTTTTAGCAGTTAATGAAGGTAGTGCAAGAGTCTCCTATGCTCTTACCTCACTTTTTATCTCCGAGCGGTGAAACGTCCTGGGAAATGGATCTCCTGTTGGCACTGGGACGGTCACTGTGACTGCACTTGTGTCTCGTTCCTGCAGATAAAAAGCCAAACCCAAGGCCCACTATAGTCAAACAAATTTAATACCATCTGCCTAAGAGGGGACTCTCAGCTCTCCAAGCCACAAGTTTTCTGTCTACCTGGCTGCCATGCAGAGAACCCCTTCAGCTTATTCAGAGCCAAAGGAAGCTTATCTTTCAAAAGCCTGGGTTGTCAATTTAAAAAAAAAAAATGGATCAAAGAAAAGCTGGACCAGTGCAGAGCATCAAGAAGATCCCCTTCAGAGCCCAGAAGGCCACACTAGCACACATGCCTACATGCCAACAGTGTGACCAACAGGAAGTCTATTCTGGGAAACAGATTCAGGTCCATGTTTGAAGCAAAAACTTCCCACGAAAGCTTTCAAGGTGCTCACAACACTGGCCTATGGCACTACAAGTACCTCAAAACATGGTAGAAAGTAAAAGCAGCAACAGAGCCCTGTCCTCATCCTCTTTGCAGCTCACAGCATTCAAAAAACACCAGATGATCACATAAAAGTCAGACATACAATAATTTTGCTGAAGACTGCTGTGATGTGCTGATCGTGACTCTCCAGCCTTTCCTCTGGATCTTCATCCTCAAAGTGGACACAGGCACTTTTGATCTTGGACTTTTTTGGAGGAGCTGGAGTTAGAGCTGGGGGAACATCTGGAAAATCTGTGGACGAAAAAGAAAGAGAAGCAGTCAAGTTGTCCATGTGTAAGTACTATGCAATAGGTACCACACCAAGAGCTCCCTAATGACACCTATTATTGCTTTGATGAAAAAGAAATAAGATGAGCAAGTAGTAAGGCAATTAGATCTCTCTGTATCTGACTTGCACTGGATAATGCAGGACAACATGCTCAAGAATGTTATTTATGCCCTTGCATCAAGGTCTTTTCAGAGAGCTGCATAAGCAGGGAAAGGTACTGAGGCCTGACTGCAAGCAAGAAGGGAAGA
Source organism: Rhynchotus rufescens (assembly GCA_032273925.1). Lineage (NCBI taxonomy): Eukaryota > Metazoa > Chordata > Aves > Tinamiformes > Tinamidae > Rhynchotus > Rhynchotus rufescens. The sequence continues at coordinate 24,598 of JAVCKT010015799.1, forward strand.
AACAAGGCCCTATAGAAACGAGATGGTGTCACCGCAGATCGTGCTTAGGCACACAAAAAAAAAAAAGCACATTTCTACTGCTAGCTCTGATAGTGTGCGACCTGTTAGACCAGAGTAAGTTAAGGCCTCCTTTTCGTCATCTATAAACCGGGGCTCTATTTCCTTACCTGTAATCAAGCATTGTAGGGTTCAAATTGTTGTTTTTAACAAATCAACTTAAAATTTTGAGACCATTAAACACCTGAAAGAAGCATTAGAGTTATGGCTGGTGAGAGAAAGTAAAACTGTAGGAAGGAATCCCAATCTGCTGGCAAAAAGCTGGAACTGTTAGGAGAGCTCCAGCTCAGAGACATTGAGAGCAGGGTCTGGATAGAGGACAGAACAAGCACTAAGGCAGGAACAGGATGATCTAATGGGTCAAAGTCATCTCCTGCATGGAGGCTGGCAAAATACCACCAGCAGGTGATAAATATAGAGAAAGGTGTGTGTGCTGCAAGAGCAGTTCTGTCACGTTAGTAAAACTGGACAGGAGCAGATCCCAATAGGGCTAAGAACAGAGAATACTGCAAGGAGGACACAAATGCAGGGCAAAAACAACTGAGTTGAGACAGAATGAGGTGAAGGGGAGAAGTGCTGAGGAATGAGCAGGCAGGGAAGCCTACTAGTTCAAAGAACCCTCATCAAGGAGATTACCATCCAGCATGACCACATCCTTGCTGTCCTGCAGCGGAGGCCTCTCAGCATCTCTGCTCCCTTCCTTGCCCTTCCTCTTGTCTGCCTTCTTCACGATCTTCACCGCGGGCGACGCTCTGGCTGCCAGGAACTGCTGCTGGAAGTGCAGCAGGTCGGCCTCGCACTCCCCAGGCTTCGGTCTCGACAGCATCCTGCCTTCCTGCTCCTGTGGCGTGGCCCAGCGCGCTTCCACGTGAGACCTGCAAACACATGGAAAAGTGGGTACGGAGCTACATTTCCTGGGGAGATGATGGTATCAGCAGGGAATGCCATTCATTTTGGTCCCACTCCACTGTTCCTGTACATACTGCAGCAGCCCAACTTCAGGGCCACCCCAGGACACAATTTGTTGTACCAGAGCTCCAGACAAACCATCTTCTTCATCCTCTTTGCCAAACAGCAATGACCAGACAAGCCAACACCTGCTCTACTCGCCAGCTGCAAGCAGAATGACATTCATTCTGCAAGAAGGCCAGAGCACTAACAGCTCTACTGAAATGCAAGAGCCCATCACACAGACATGGGAAACATGCTGCTTCCCAGCCCTCACTCCCAGAGCCTGGGATCATCAATCCATCTCTCCCAGGCAGCAAGTAAAGTGTTTACAAATACTGATCAGTCACTCAATTAGCATGTAATGTATCAGTGCTGCAGACTTGACGCCCTGCCACACTGAATTTTTTTGTACATATTCACTCTCTTTTACTTTTAAAAGACCTCAAGAAGACTAAATAACTATTTACTGCCAAGTTGGAAAGGGAAGTGGATACAGATTTTTGAAACTAACATTACCCACGCTATGGGTAGGCTGTAAATAAGAAAAAAAAAAAATATACAGTGTGGAAGTGAATTTGGCTTGAACTTCAGCCAGAACAGTATTCAATCACTGTACAGAAACAGCCACTGCTATAAAAGCAGTGCTGTGTTTCTTTGTTATGCTATTCTTTGTGTAAAAGATCTAGGGAATATGAAGTAATTCATAAGTCTATTAGTATTCCTTCCTTGCAAGGAAGATGAACTACCTCATGCAGTCTTTATGATCTACACCTGGAAAACTCACATCATCTTTGGGGATCTTATTTTGCTGCTCATTCCAGGAGCACCTGGAACACAGTAAATTAAAAAGAAATGCAGGTATTGGCACAATGCAGTTTTATAAAAAATAAACAAGGGGTTAGTGTAAAACAACTTGTCATATCATAGTTGATGTACTTTTCCTGACCCTCATTTTGTGAGACAAAAAAAAAAAAGCAGACAAAAATGCTCAGATTTAAGTGCTTTGTGTACCAAATTAAAGTGGATTTTCAGGGAGTTTGAGGTTTTCAGGGACTCCGTTCACTTCAGCACCTTAGCCTTAACAGTGCTGCAACAGACTTTTCCTCTGACGCCAGCATCACAAATCAGTCCCCTGCTTCCAGACCTCTACAAACACTGGGCTTAATGCAAGACACCAGCTCCAGCGTCCCAGAGTAACAACTTGCACTTATACTAAGCCCAAGCACAGCAGGGGCAGCAGCAGGGGAACTGCCCTCTGCCCTCCCAACACTAACACCCAATGACCCCAGCACCCAGGAGAAGCTGCCGCCTCTCCCGGGCCTACAGAGGCTCCAGAGGATCCTCCAGAGCAGGAGAGGGGGGAGCACCTCCCTGCACTAATCTTGCTCATGCTAAGCTCGTGCTAAGCTAAGCCTTCTGTAGTAAAGTTCTTCGATGCATGAAAGGCCACACACTTCTGACTCTCTGTATTTCTTACAGTACTCAAAAAAAATACAGAAGTCATTGAAACTCCCTTCATTTGTGTGGAGAATCATCAGGCACAAGAAGCCACCTGGTCACTGCCTAAATAGGGCAGATGTTTTCCTAGGAACCACATTCTCCAGGTCACCACGTGCATGTGGAGGCCGCCCAAACGCAAAGAGTCATACCACAGTGATACAGAGACAGACATTAGTCACAGATGCACAGATACAAAACCCTAAAACGTGCTCTTGCCATGTCCTAGCAGTGTCCAGGCGCTGCGTACAGCCAGAGCCTCTGGCTTAGCCCTTTCCACCTCAGCGAGCTGCAGGCTAAGTACGTACAGCTGCCTGCAGACAGCCGGAACGGAGAAAATGGAGCACTGGGGTGAAACCAGCCTCCGAGGGACACGGGATAACGGCACAGCAAGGAATAAGCTACGGCAGCGCCGCTTACGCGGCACTCCCAGCTGCTCCGCACGCGGCAGGCTGCCCAGCGCCCTGCTCTCCCGCAGCAGCTGG
>JAVCKT010015800.1:0-29366 GCA_032273925.1 Rhynchotus rufescens
AAGAGAAGAGAAGAGAAGAGAAGAGAAGAGAAGAGAAGAGAAGAGAAGAGAAGAGAAGAGAAGAGAAGAGAAGATTTAGATCTAATCCCCCACAGATCCACTTTGCCACCAGGAGAGAACATTAAGAGAGTACGTCACAAATTATTCTTCTACCAGCAACAGAATTGCAGCCAAGTAACCCAGGATTAACTGAATCACAAGTAGTACCCGCACTCGCTCAAATTCAACTTTTATCGCCAAAGCCCTGCAGTTGGCGAGGTTTACTTAAAAACACACTAAATTACATCGGACAGATCCTCCTGGGTATTAACTGTCACAGCGATTCGCAGCTGCTGAAGAACCACCCGATTATCCCTGCAGCACAGGGAGAAGGACGAGGCAAAGAGAGCACATTTACCCCCAACGACAGGAGCATGACAGGCTCAGCTCTGTCTCCTTCGTACGGGTACAGAGGGGTTCAAGACACCCAGGTTTATCCACGAGAGAACAAGACCATCGATCACTGGAGACCCCTGCAGCGACGCTCGTCGGGGATGACTCCTCAGCCCATGTCCCACGCCTAGGGAACCGCGAGCAGGCTGGATACCCGCTCCCTGCCAGCACCCTGCTCTGCCGGGGAGCATCGTGCTGCTCTCTTCCCTTCCTTTGGTTAAATAACGCTCGAGATGCTTGGCCTGGGGGAGCAGCGAGGGCTTTGGGGAGCTTCCCGCCCGGCCCAAGAGCAGGAACCGCTCTGCAACCAGCACGCTGGCGGTGCCAGGTGTCGGCGGTCGGCTCCGTCTCCGCCTGCTGCTCTTCCCCTTTCCAGTTCCCTCTAGTCCTGCTGTTTCCCAGGCAACAGCACCAGCATCTCCAATCTTCTCTTTGGAGACACAAGCCCCAGTTTTGACTTGCTCACGTGTACATGGGCACAAAGCAGCGCGACGCCAGTTCCCTTTCAGGGCTCGGCATCCCTTTGCGAAGACACACGGACACGGGAGCCGTCAGGCTGGGGGAAGAAAGTCAGCACTAAAAGGTGGGATTTTTTTCACCTCCGTGAAGGTGCCTGTGGTGCAGAAGTTGTCATCTGAGCCCACGGCTGCACCTGATTTCTCACCTCTGAGACAGACATGGGAAGAAGTCTAAAGCACCGCAGAACATCTACATGCAGGTATGAGTGGGATGCATAAAAGACATTTTTTCCTTTAAGGAATAAATACATTCAACATCATTAGCGTCCAGCTGCTGACAGAAATTTTTCTCATTTTAGAGTATATTCTTCCTTTTCTGTTTCCTTTCTCTGCCCAGAACTGTAATACTGGTTGCATTCCTCTAAGCAAAAATAAACCCCAGCTTGACTCAGTATCAGGGTGCTGGGATGAGATGAGTTTTCCCGTTACCAAGACCAACAGACGAGCACAGGCTGCCCAGGCAAGTGTCCTGCAAACACCTTACAACCCCCTGCAATAGAGTCCATACTCTTGCAGTCCTGCAGCCTTCTGTGTCAAAACCACTAGGAATAGGGATGAACCCAACTGCTGCCTGGGATTAACGACAGGGCCGGAGATTTGAGAGCAGCTAAGTTCAAGAGGAGATCTTTGCAACGCGGTTTCACTGGCAGTGTCCGACACCTTGGCCTAGCTGAGCCGACACGATTCAATTTTCGTGCCCCTCATTGTCATCATGCCCTCAAGCTAGGGACAAGGGACATGCATATATCTGTATTACTGACCTTTTTTAACCAACTCATTTAAGGTGAAACTAAAGACTTCTCTTCGGTTGGTTTTAAAACATACGTTAGTCTAAAGCCTAGGTCTCCTTGTATCAGTACTGCACATTTCTTGCTTGCCCGTTCATTCCATGCCAGGGTTTCCATATGTTCCTGTTAAGACTGATAACTGCTTTAAAAGACCAAAACATTTGTGGGGCTTTGCTGACCTGCTCCCCTTGAACGTCCACGTCTCATCACCCTCCACACGAACGGCTGTGGGATCTGAACTGATAGGAATCAGGGGAAGGAAAAACAAGTTTTCCCTCACTGCTCAATCCAAACAGTGTCTCGGCGCCTAACTCCCACTAGTGCCCGGCTGCACACCATGTCTTAATCTTGTTTTAATGCTCTCTTAGCTGCATAATGGGTAAATAGAATGGGATGACAATGATGCCAAGCCTCAGTAAAAACCTTTGAAATCAGGATCTTTATGTCTGCATAAAGCTGCTGCTGTAACATGATAGTTCAGGAAAAACACAGGAATTTATGACCTGACACGCTCTCTGCTTGGCAGAAAACTCTTGCAGTACTTGCACTGATTCCATAAAAATCAAATGGAATGAAAAGCTTAGAAAAAAGAAAATGCTTGCTGAAAAACAAACTGGGTCAGCAAGACAGCTGCTACCCTTGAACTTAAGTCCAATAAAAAAAATGATAAATATATAGAACTGAAAAGACCATAAATGATCTATTGGTTTTAAAAATACTAATTGGACTTCTAAAGTATTGAAGTATGAAAGGCAATACTGCAGCGAGACAAAACCAGTGATTTTCTTAATCTTCTGATTAAGAATCTGCAGGCCCATAGTCTCAATGCCAATACTTAATTTTCAGCTCCCACTGATGCTCGTGTCCAAGCTTGCCAGTTAATTATCCAGGTGTTAAGTCTCTGCATGAAAGTAAAATGGATAAGCCACCAGATTGCAAGGCATTTTCCCTTTACAACCAAACCCTTGGGTTTGATTCTCTAAAACCACTCATTTTACAGGATTTATCTTTTTCTAGACATTGTTCCAGGAACTCGTCTTACATGGAAAGAAACCTCTTGGGGGATGGAAGAACAATTTGAGGCAGGGAGCCTATCTGTTGAATTTACAGTCTGAAGGATGCTTTTAGTTTCCCAGATTTCAGGTACACCACCGCTGCTTTTAAAGCTAATTCCTACGTGTTGTAGTAGCCTGAAGCACTCATTCTTCTTACAGCAGCCCTAAACCAAGGAGGCATTGCAGACTGCCAGTGCTGGCAACGGCGCAGAGCTTGGCACGAGCCTCCCTTTGATTCTTGTTACCTTAAAAATATGGGCTTTGAGGATGTGGTGTCCCAGTTCAATAGTTTGTTGTCGATTTAGTTTTCCTTCTTGGCGGGAAAACCAAAAAGCAAGTAACGTGTGGCCGCTCCTGCAAGCAGAACAGAAGGGAAAGTTAATATTTGCTTGGTTTACCAGCAGAAGAGATTTTTGACAAGGGCGTTGGGTCCTGCTGACCCTTCAAACTGCAGCCGGCTTTGGGAAACAGAGCTGCACCCATTCTCGTCAGGAAAAGCCACTAATTGCACAATTTTTATTATTAGTGATCATGCAGAGTTCAAAAAAAAAAAAAAAAAAAAAAAAAAAAAACAGCCTTGGAAGATGATCAGCGAAGCTAAAACCACGTGTTTGCTCTAAGCAGACATGAAAAGGTAAAATCTCACATTCCCCAAGTGCTATTTCCATAATCATTTTGCAGAGCAAACCCATCCTTGCAAAGCATGCCAGCCGCTCCCAGCTCATTAGGAAAGGATGTATTTAAAACCTCCACGCTTTCAAAGGCGGCCTTAAATAACAGCTACATCCTCCAGCCTCCGACCTCCCCTGCAGAATGGAGCAACTTTATTGCTTTGTGAAACCTTTACCCCAAACCACATGTATTTCCTCGCTTTTTCAGACGAAAGACGCTGCTGGCACATGACCTACCAGCTTGCCCACCAAAGACAAATTATCTGAGCTCTGCACAGAGCCTCATTTAACCCAAAATCCACATAGTGCAAATATATAATATAAGCCTGCTGTTTTCTTGCTTTTGCCAAGAAAAAGATGATGCTCTTTCCTGACCTTGCAGCATCCTCGATTTGCAAAAAAAGATTTAAAAAAAAAAAAAAAAAAGAGAGCAACTTTGCCTTTCCCGATGGAAAGCCATGCTCCTCCTTCAGCCAAAAGACACAATAAAAGCAAAGCATTTGCACACTGGATGGCAAGGCACCATCAACTCAATGGACAGGTTGCTGTCCAAAATGGCTTTATGTAGTGACGCTACCTCCTAATGCTCGCGGTGACCCCCAGCTGGAAATTATGCTCCAAATCTGCTAATAATCCTGCTGTCCTCCTCTGATGTCGCGAGGTTATCTGTTACAAACTCCACGAGCACCAACCATGCAGCATCGGTATTTTATCAAGAACAGGGAGTATGGGCCTCAGGTTACGTTACGTATTTGGCTGTCCGGGAGAAACTGCCCATCTTTCTCTAAACTGCAGGAAAATGTGGCTGGAACGGGCTCAGGATCCAACCCCGGAGCAGCTCGCACTAAATTGCACAGAAAAACAGCAGGCGCCAGAAACCGCCGCGAGAAGCCGCAAAACAGACAACTCTAATGGCACCCTCCGGACTTAGGGCAACAAAAGCTATTTACAATTATTTCGGAATACAGCTCAAAAAAAAAAGGAGGGACAAAGGAGAGAAAACAGCATTTTTGAACACTTTGAGGCCATGACTTAATGAGATTTGAGAAATCAAACCCAGAGAGGCCAGATGAAATTCCCCCGCCACGGTTCAGTTCCTGTGGCCCTGCAGAAAACCCGCTGGCTGCCAGGAACAGATTATTTGATATTTAGGGTAAATAAGCACTGTCCAAAAGCAGGGGGGGAAAAAGAAAACCTGCTGCCTTATTTAATATGTTAAATGGGCGAGATGATTAACACTGTCTCCTTCACAGCAGGCTCTCCAGTGACTACCTAGCTAACATATGGAGAACATCTTCAGAGGATACGGACTGGGACCCTGCTTGCTTCCATTTAGGCTGATAAAATATAAAACATATAGAATTATAAAAGAATGGAGAGTCCAGTGCGGCAGTGCTTTATTCCCACTTCGACCAGGTATAAATGAGCAAGATGCGAGATGGAACAAAATCAGGGCTGCTCTCTTGCAGCTCGTGGAAGAGCAAGTCACGTATTTTTTAGTTCTGTAACTTCCTCATGGGATCAGAGTTAGGCTAGAAATGCTGGTGAATGGGATAACTGCCCAAAATAAGGTTTCCTATAATCACTTTGTTGTGCTGTGACACATTCTTTGATAACTTTGCAGTGCGTTCTGTTGTAAGGAAGGGAATTAGAAAACCTTCTTCTGCAAGTCTTAGAGGAAGCTTTCCCAGTGTCAACAGTTCATCAAAGCCTGGCCAACAAGCCACGTCCATTCAGTTAACCGCAGGACATCCTGATGGATGCTTCTCCACCATCCAAGAATATGGAATTTAACGGTGTTTCAGGGAGTGAATTAAAGCAGCGTTTTCTTGTCTCTGCTGTCCTACTGGTCTAGGAGAAGCTCTGCTCCCCAGTGCAGGTGAAGCACTGACTTGGCCTCCTTCCGCAGCCAAATTGAAAGCTCTGCAAATGACTGGAAACCAGCAAACCCCTGGTGTTCTGGCAATTAATTAGATTTCTCCAGCGTAAGAGGGGAGAACTCGCTCTCTTGTACCTGGGTGACAGGGGACGTCCAGCGGGCAGATGGGCACTGGAAAACAGCAAATTGTGACACGTCCCCCGCTGACGTGCTGCGAGACCGAGCGCTTGGCAGACACCCGTGCCGAGGGCACCTGGAGCTCCCGGTGCTCATCGCACCAGCTACAGTGAAATACTGCCATTACGGAGCATGAAAAACACATTAAGCAGCAATTCCCCCAGCAAAACAAGGGGAAATCACAACGAAACAGCAGCGCTCAGCACGTTGCAGCCCCCCAGGCGAGCAAAGGTTGCTGCTCAACACCCAACACCTGCCAAAATGTAATTATTTCGCCTTGGTGCCTAAAAAGTACTAGTTTGCTGCATGTGTATATGAGGGATTCAAATCAATTCATGCTAAAATCATTTTCTTCCTCTCCTCTGTGTCAAACAGCATCTCTGCTCCGCTGGTGAAATCCACTGCACCCAAATGCAGAAAACAATTCAGGTACAGCCTGGTTTTGGGGAGCAATGGATCATGGCAAGTAACTGGAGTATATTTTAAGAGCCTTTCAGGTTTATGGCATAGAGAAACAGAGGAAAAGGAGGCAGCTAAACCATGTGCTGCAATGTCAGAACGAAGTAGGCATTTATGAGCTAAGTGCTGACGATATTAAAAGGCTAATGTGTGATATATGACCCCCCCGCACACACTATTTTAAAGCATTTGTTGTATCACTGAATTTTAAATGACTTATTTTCCCCAAAACTTTCTAAATTAACTATGATTTGGCTTGGGCTTGTTATTTGTCAATCGAAGGAAGCTTGCTAATAAAGTGAAAAGAAAAATAAAGCCCTTCATTTTTTTCCTAATGCATTCACTGCATCGTTTTGCTGGGCACTGCAGAAATACAGCAATTTTTGTGTAGGAAAAGTCTCCATTTGCAGCCTGGCTCCCCCAAGAAAAGGAAGGCTGCAAAATACCTACCCTGGGTTTTATTCAAAGGTAGCTCTGCTAGAAACCATGGCAACGTGGCCCATGTGCTAGAGATGCTCACGGGTGTTCAGGGTACCAGTACATGCTCATCTGCACACAAGCACCTTCATTTCCTTCCGAGGTCCTCTCCAAGTGACGTGGTGTCACCAGGAAGCACAAGGCTGGGCACTCCATGGCCACCCTATGCAGCAAAACCCCACATTAAGACTGCCCTGTGCCTTGAAAATAACTGCGAAGGTTTCCGATGAAGTCTGTGCAGAAAGAAGTGCCGCATTCGAGCAGAATTTAGGTTAAAAATGCAGGCAGATGGATGGAGGTGCAACAGTAACCGCTGTCGCTGCGTGCAAGCCATAAAGGATCGTGTCTTTGCTAACATGGTTTGTGCTATTTGTCAAATGAGACACTGGGTTAACAGCACTGCGGGGACGGTCCAGGGAATCATTACTGCAATGCTGCCTGAGCGCTCTGACAAATGTGACTTCAGGGCCCTATTAGGGACCAGTGGTCGGTGCTGGGGGTTTTTCTCAGCAGATATCTCCCCTCAAAGCCAGGCAGCCTTTCCTCTTTGCACAGAAACCCCGTGCCGAGTACTTGAGAAAAAGGGGGGTCAGCAACGCACTAGGCTGCACCAAGCCCTGCGGCAAGAGATGTGGTGTTCAGCACGGAGCTGCAGACAACCTTGTTCAGTTGAGGACAATTTGCTTGCATTTTGCCTCTCCCCCTTCTGGCTGCACTGCTGAGCCCACGGGAGCTGCATCCAAGCAGATGACCCTGCTCTCCCCAGGGGCACCCAACTGTCCCCGCACCCGTTCGCTCCACACAGGTCAACCAAGAGCAGCGTCTCCAACCTGCATTTTTGCTTCAAGGCTCTTCCTATGAGAAAATCAGCCTCAGCAGGTCAACATATATATATATATATATAGACATAGAGCACGGCAAGGTCAACGAGCTCAGCAGGAACGGCGCGCTGCTGCAACGCCCCACGATGACACTGAGTTCTGGTCCAGCTGCTTGCAAAAGCTGCCTTGTTCCCGAGGACAGGAATCCAACTTGCAGTGAACAAACAAAACGCAGGCACATTTCCATAGGTTGCTCCTATTAGCTCCGGCAGCTGCAAGCTGTGCTGCTTTTAAGGAGAGAAAATGAGAAATCTTCCCTTGTCTTCACTGCCGCAAAGGGCTCACTGTGCTTGGAGCTCAACATTTCGATATCAGCTCTTCCCTGAGCGCTGGACAGGGGATCTGGAGGAGCACTCAGCCCTCTCTCGCAGGCCCTCTCCATTACCACTGAAATGTATCCTGTTTTATTATCTGCCGTCAGAGCATAATGCAATTAGTGTGCATTGTGCGTTAGAGATACTGATTAACCCTTCAATACGTATGGATTTCTGCTCGAGGCACCAGAAGCCTGTTGCACGTCTGGCTGCTTCTTCTCTGCCGGGGTCGGGGTGGTCTGGAGGAGCACAGCAGGGTGAGAGCTGGAAATTCTGCAGGGATTTCACACTTGCAGAGAGCAAGAACCTTCCTCCTACCCTTCAGAGTCCCGGCTCACTCAGCACGTGGCACTCCCAGGGCTAAAGCGATGCTCAAAATCCTTGTGATTTGTCATTTCACGCTAAAACCTCACAGGGCTGCAGGTATTTTTGGTACAAAACCACCCAAAATACAGCGCTTTGGGAGTTCCATTCTCAGTTTGGAGCTTCCTCACCTTCACCACAGGAAAACTTGGGAAGCCCTTAACCGCTTGTATGAGGACCAAGAGGAAAATTTCTGGAGCCAGAAAACCAAAACACAATCTTGCAATCCAGCTGTACTAATTACTACGGCATCGCAATGGATGTGTCCTACCCAACAGGTCAACCTCCTGCAGGCTAATTTTATTTTCATGGCAAAAGGGGAAGGCAGTGACTTTTCCTTGCTGCTTTCCCTTCAGTTCATTATGGCAAGTGCTGCTGTTCCTGAAGCCAGACAGCAGCAATTCCCAAGGCTGTTGATTTGGTCTCCTACAGCCCGGCTGACGACAACCTCTATTACAGCTAAACCGGCCAAAAGAAAAGGGGGGCCACAGAGCAACAGTCGGCCCGAGCGTGAGCACCGGACGCCTGCAGCACCACACACGCGCTGCAAACAGGGTGGAAAGGCACTTAGTGACTCCGAGGAAGGCTATCAGAGCTAACATCTATCAAGACACCTACTGCCACAAGATGCCCCACAAAGCACCCGCCTGACAGGGATACTGCACAAACCCTCCTCAGGCAACTCCAGGTTCCCCATTGGGAAGAGATATGTGATTTCTTCCCTGTTTTTCCCTGCTGTACCCTGTTTGCTACAAACCTTCACCCCTGGCGTGGTAAATGAGCCTGACACTGCTACCAGCTCGAGCTGCTTGAAGGAGCGCGCGGCTGTCGGCCGGAGCGGCTGTTCAGTTCCAGCAGCTACTGGGGCGGTCTCCCAGACCGACTCCGGAGTCTGGGAGAGGCACCGACACGATGCCAAACACCAACAGCTCCCTGATTTTTATAATCACGTGCTATGAAAAGGGCTGGCAAAACAGAGGAGAGCTTATGGGCATAAACTACTAGAATTGCAAAGTGTCTGTTTTCCACTCTGGAGTGGAAGCAAAGATAACATCATTAATAGTGATCATTTGGCTTAGAGACCATAAATCTAAGCGTGATTGAATTCTGCTCTCCATGAGGTAAGTCAGGAACTCGGTTGCTATCAGCACGGAGCTTACACATGCATTTACAGCCCCAAATCACTACAGTCTGCTTCTATTCCTTATTTTTGCTTTCAAAAAAGCATTTAGTAGGAGTATGAGAAGCAGGATTTCAAAAAGAAACCAACCATAAAAGACATTCTCACTGCTTATCCTTCATCTTTTTATCCTCTACTTCATGTTAGCTCTCTATATCCTTTGAGGAATGGAGGCCAACTCCCCTCTGCAGCCCGAGCTGGCAGGATTAATATGAAAAAACGTAGACATGTAGCTCAGATGTCTGCAGCTGAGCCAGTCACCTTAGGGCCTTCTGAAGAACAGCTCATCTCCGTCTCAAGCAGACTATTAAATGTGTTGGGTCAGCTGCGGGCCTGGGGAGAGTTTCTTTCTTTCCATGACCAACAGAAAGGTCTAAGGTGACCAGCACTGATGTAGGTATCGACAACACAGACAGACCGAGGTGAGATGAATCGCATTCCACGTGCAACCTCATAAAATAAAATGATTGAGATGACAGAACGAAATGCTTCAGAGATGAAGAGATTACTAACTCTGTTTTCTCCAAGAATTTACTTACCTAGGATCACAAAGAAACTTGGTCTTTTCTCCTTCTTCCCTCCAAATAAGCCATTCTCGGAAAGAGGGATGAACAAACATTCGCGTCATGTCTCTACGTTTGATAAGAAACATAGAAAGGTTCTCCATCCTCTGCTGAAAGTCATCCCACTCCAAAGTGCCCTCAATGTTACCTGCATTAATGGCCTGAAAAATATGTTCGTCTGTTAAAGGATGCAGAGATGCCACTGCCACATTCAAGAGAGGCATAACCCGATCAAAGGAAGACTGCGTTGGGAACTTCATATTGCACTGCAACAGGTAAACTTCTGACAGAGAGACCGGGACTACTTTGTAACTCGAGCTTTTTAGTACTAGGTAGCCTTTCTCTATGAGATCAAAAGTGAGTTTTAGGTACAGGTAGGACCCTTGGCTCAAGGTCTTGAGGTGAGAACTGAGCTTGCCAAACGTCGTGTTGTCCATTTTGCCATTAAGGGAGATGTTGTTCTGGATCTCTGAGCTGCTGTGTATCCGATGGAGGATGTATGCCTGCAGGTCCTGGTCGATGGCTTCATTCTCTTCCAGTCTATCCAAAAAAATTCTGTGGAAGGGCAACAGCTTAATTATTTCCTACAAAGAAAGAAAAAAGAAGTATGTTCATGCTGGAAGTGGTTGTTATTCACTAAGTAAACCTAATTCATATTACAACAGCACCTTTGAGACTCCTCTAAGACCTTTCCAGTCAGGGCAAGCATACAAGATGGCAATTGGTGCCCTCAGGACCTCACAACCTCATCTATAATCAAGCAGGTTGTGTGGGAGACATGACTGAAATAAAAACGAAGGCCACAAGTTCCCCATACCCATGGAAAGGTCAGGAACATTCACACAGAGCAGAGCCCTTGTCATTCCTGCCCCTTCCCAAGCAAGAGGCAGTCACATCATCCCATTTTTGCTCATATCAGAGGCTCGTTATGGGGAATGACCTGCAGACAGGACAGATTTCAGGCCAGAAGGCATTTTGCTGAAACCAAGTCACAGAGCCCTGGCTCCTGTCTTCTTCCATATCACACGGCCACTGTGAAGACGAAAACACACTAAAACATCAGTGCAGATAATATTTTCCACGGCAAAATAAATACAATCATCCATTACAGGATCCGTGGGCCACAGCCTTGCCCGTCTGCACAAAAAGAGGATTAAGGATTTTGGTAAATATTAGCAGATCTCAGAGAAAATGCCTAATAGGCCTCAGTCAAAAGGAGGTGCACAGCTCCATGCTAACCAAAAAGTGGCGACTGCTGCAGACGGCAGGCTCAGCTCCGCAGGACTGCCCGCTGTGGATATGCCCTTCATCCCAGGGGAGCAGCTCGCTGCCCTGAGCTGCTCCCCAGCTGCTCAAACCAAGCAGATCTGCTCCGAAATGGCGAAACAGTTCAGGAAAACCCAAACACTGCTCAGCTCAGGGCAGCAGCCTCAGCCAAAGACACATTTAAAAAGGTCTCAAGCACAGCACTCTGCCCGCTCAGACCTTCTTTGTCAAGGTCCATCACACCAAAGATGCAGGTTCTGCTTTCCAGGACTCCTGGGCCCAACATACCTGTAGGCTTGTCCTGACCGTCACGACCAGCTTCAGCCAGGAAGGGAATTTTCCGATCATTTTGCTCAAGAAGGAGACTATGGTGTCCCCATAATCTGGCTTGTGGAATTCAGCCTCATTCAAACCATCAATTAAAATGATGAAATCCTCATCAGGAATCTTCCTCTCTGAGACACACATGCAACAAGAGGAAAACATTTATTTGAAGACTAGCCACACGACTGTAACATTCAAAGTTATCAGAGTGTTGGAACACATCATCAAATACTGCTAACAAAAAAAACCCATAAAGTAGCAGCATCTTTCTTCTACGATACATTAATTGCACCTATAGGCATGTCCACAAGTTCACCATTTCAATTATCATTATAAAAATCATTATAACTTATGATATATGTGTGGACTGGGGTCTTGATTCAAGGGTCCTCTTTTCAAGGATAATCTTGCCTAAAACACACTGTACTAGCTGCAGAATAGCAGAACCGAATCTACTGCTGGTATCTGCTGCTAGTTTGGACTACAGGTTTTATTCAGCAAAATACCTGCTCTCCTTTGTAAACTACTACGAATAAATCACACTATTAGGGAGCTCAGTATTCGGATAGCAGGCTCTCTTCCTGCTGCAATTTCAAATTGCGTCAGGAAGTTTTCTATAAAAATCTAAAATTAAACATTCATTGATGATATGAGCTGCCTCTGTGGCTTTCCCAAGGAGAATAAAAATGAGCAAAAAAATCCCACACTTCCAGTATTGCTGAATATCAAAAAATCTCATGTTATTGCCTTATGCTGTCAAGTTGGGCTTATTTCTTCACCTACTGTTAAAACCCACATGCAAAATAAATATCATTATAAACCCCTTTTTCAGCTGTCTTCTCAGCAAGATCACTGGGTATTCTAGAAAGGGTATTTTATGATTTTCCAAAACCTCATCGAGAACATTGTGGGAGCCTGAGTTTTACACTGAGTTTTGCTTGTGTTTCTCAAAGCCTGAGGGAGAGAAACAAGCCGGCACAGGGGTAAGAACCAAAACTTTCTGCTATTTCTAATTTAGATTCTTGGAGATTTGAAAAGTGTATTTGAGAAACAGGAATCTAAGTTAGCCAGTGGCGTTCGACATGAACAGCTACGCAATAACTTGGTCCCGGTAGCATTAAGACTTCAACAGCACCTTGTAAAAGACCTGCTGATATATTTACAGAGTCCTAAACATGAGATATTTTCAAACCCGTTTCCAGACACTGCTCTTTTCATTACAAAACACTTAGCATAGATTAGTTTGCCCGCACCCTCCATCAGCCACGCTGAAAGATGAGATCTCGATCCCATGTTGAGTGCAGGACCCACGAGGGAGAAAGAGGCTTTACGTAAAATTTGTCCATGCCCCAGAACCTGGAATCGGATGGGGGTCAAGCTGCTTGGCAAGAGAAATGAGCATCCTGAGAAATGTTCTCAACTCCAGGTCTGGAATAGCTCCCAAAGAGGATAATCCAGCTGCTTTGGGAGCAATGGTTCCCAAACCATTGGGATAGAAAATGATTCGCGTGGATTCTGCAGCCGGTAACACAGAGTGCCATTTTACTGAATGCTATTTTTGCAGGACAACAGAGCTCTGCAAGACTTCGGTGGTTTTCATGGCAACAAGCAATGATCCTCAAGTTAGTGGCTGTTACTAAGACCTGGTTGCATCAGGAAGGAAAAGGAGACAAAAATCAATGCTGCCTTGGGAAAACCTCAGGCTTTGAAGCCCAGATGCAACCAAGCATCAAAGCAACTAAGCTGTTTTATTTAAAAGAGAGGAAAGCAGAGGTGGTGGCTGCTCCGAGGGGGCAGCGGGAGCTGCTCCGCGGTACCTTTGTGCAGGTTTTCCAGGGGCTCCAGGACGCCGCGGCGGAAGGAGGCCATGGGGTCCTGCACGCAGGAGCGCAGGCTGAGCAGGCTCTGCAGGTGGGGCTCCCGCAGCAGCTGCTCCCGGTAGGCGACGAACTGGGGCGAGCGGCAGAGCAGCGCGGCCACGTTGTGCACGAACTCGGGCACCAGGCAGGTGTAGGCGTTATCTGCTTGGCAGTAGTGATAGGCGACAACCTGGGGGGAAAAAAAGACAAAAAGAAGGAAAAAAGCAGATATTAAGTCGGGCAAATTGTCGGAAGCAGCGTTTTGCGTTGGGTGATTTGATGCGTTCGGGCAGGTGAAGTCTTTAAGGAGAGCGCGTGTTAACCGCCCGTGACAAGGGCCCAGGGGAAGGGGGGGATGCAAAGAGGCACCGATTCGGAAAAATCACCGGATCTGCCACTGGAGGAACAGACAAAAGGAGGTGGTGGCTGTTTGTGGAGATGGATGGTGACAATAAGTGACGGATCCGGAGCGCCGTGCTGAGCACGCCAGAGAGGAACTGCGCTCCGAGCTCCGTTGAAGTAATAAACAGCAATTGCTTTGCAAACCGGCTCGTTATGTTTTCGAATTCGGGGCTGTGCAGAAGGGGACGTGGAAAGAACACGAGTTGAGAGGGGCACCTTGCAGCAAGGCAGCACCCAGGAGCGATCACGTTCCTCGAGCAAGGAAGGAGGACTTGCTGTGCACTGCTCATTGTTCCTCATTCAGAAAAACAAGCCAAAAAAAAAAAAAAAAGGAAAAAAAAAAAATAAAAAAAAATGATTTCATGAGCTCATCAAATCCAAAAAGCACTTCCCAATTTTTCCAGGTTGCATGAAAGCAACAGGAGCAGGAGCAGGATGGCAGCCGTGGGTTGTGGTGGCCTCCGCATGGCTCAGGGGCGGCTCTGCACTTGAAATAGCCCCATGTGAGACTGGTGATGGGATAAAACACAGGAACTGCCCTTCAAAGCCTAAACGAGGTGTGATGCATACTGTGATGATAACGCTGGGCTGTTATCACAAGCATCAGGTCCTAATACTCCTGCTTAAGCTGTAATGAATACCTCCCAGTTCGTGCTGCCAGACAGTCAAAATGTAATGTATATCCTTAGAAAGAGCTGGGAAAAGCAGCAATAATTTCTATTTGCCAATTCCATTTATTGGCAGATTATAATTCAGGTAACGTTTGGAAGTGACCGTCCCTTGATATCATGCTCCCCAAAATAGAAGCCCCATCCGTATACACAGATATAAGACTTTCCATACAGCGCCTGTGACTTAAGTCCCCTCTTTATGAGGAATGCAAAAGGCCAAATCACGGAGAAGAGGATACATCTACAACCTGTTCCCAACTGTCACCATTATATTCCTTTTTCTGGAACACTGAAAGATTGTGCTTAATAGATGGACCTGAAAATAAAGCAGTAAACCACGAAGACTAAGGGGAAAATGCTGTGCTGCTCTCACAAATGCAACCGTGCCAAAACTTCGCCTTGATGTTATTTATTCTCCGTGACATTTTCTCAATTTTCAAATCACAAAGAGAGACACTGCCAAAGGCTGGCGCTGGAGAAGCTGAATCTGTGCTAGAAATCCAGCTCCTCGCTTACATAAGGGAGCCGGGGCGGGGGACGAGCAGCTTCCTCCTGCTGTGAAAGTTCGGGAGCGTTCGGGAAGTTTCGCTCTGCCACGTCTGGGAGCGAGAGCAGCTTTGCCAGCAGGAACGAGGGAATCCATTCCCCCGTGGCGGAGGAAGGGGCTTGCCCACAGCTGGGAAATGCATTCCGAGCCTGTTGTTTCTCCCCTGTATTAGGTGAAAACCTTTAGTACCCCAAACCCATTAGCTTCTCTAGGGCAGGCTCCTCTCCCATTGCAGTTATTCCACCTGCATACTTAATTAACAGCTCATGAATCCAGCTGGAGAGATGGGATTGCCATCTCCAGTGCTTAGCAGACTCATCTAAGCATCCCACCAGTGCTCCCATCCTCACACTGGTGCTTAGCCTGGGAGTTATTTCTCTCCTCCTCTTTTTCTGGACTAGACTAGCCAAAAAAAGGCAGACAAGAAGCCAAAATAAGAATTTTTTTAGCCCGGAAATAAATGTTCCATTGAGAAAGGCAAGCTTTGAGCAGCTCCATGAAAACACAGAGAAGCCACAGCACTGTGCATATGCACAACTGTTTTCCTGCAGCATATTTTACCCCGGCTGACTCCACATGCTGGAGCGCGGGGTTAGGAGAGCTCCCAGCCATCGCTGCCATCTGTGCAGGCTCCGGGTGGCACAGCCAGTGCTCACCCACATTTTGCAAATGCATAAAATGCATAAAATCCAGGGAAGCTGGAGAAGCCACTTCCAAGTCACTCCACTCAAAACGTGGGCTCTGAGCACCAAGATCCTTTCCTTCCAAACCTAATTCTGCACAATCTGCCCCCATTAACGCCAAGCAGCTCTCTGGCCTGCAAGGGCTGTTCTCCTAAAGTGATCTGGAGAGCCTAGCTGGCTATCCACCAAAGAGATACAGGTATCAGGAGCTTTTTAGTGACCTTTTTTTTTTCCCCTTTTCCACATTCATTAGGTGTTCCAAGGCTTGAGAACCACCAGGCACGGATGTGGCACGGCAGAGTCCCCAGCTCAGCGCTGCCTGGCAGGACCCCAGTCCCCGCAGCTCCCGACGTGGGTGCAAGGAACATCTGCATTTCCACTCATCGCAAGGGCCACGAGCTTCATCTTCAAGTGCAAAAGCAGCAAGCCCCAGGGGAAGCGTTCCCGTTCTCCTCAGGTGCTAAAACCAGCAAGATTCAGGAGTATTTCTGGCCAACTCCTCCAGTATCAGCCCTCCTATTCTCTCCTTTCTGCTGCCACTGCTTCCCATTCCCCTTTCCATCCTGCCTCACATAACGTCCGCAATCCCTGATGTCTTTTTCTTCTGCCTCTCATTCTGCTTCTCTTCCCTGTCTGCCCTTTCTTGGACACGCTCCCAGCAAGAGCAGCCAATTCCTCGATGCAGGATCTGTGCATCTTTCCTGGAGCTCTTTGCCCCGTGCCAAAAAGGGATCCTAAAATCACAGGCATCCATGCTCTAGATCTTTAAGGCCAAGCCACCGATCCTGCCTCATTTACACTATATGATCATTTCCCTTTGCTTAACTTGACATGAGTTTTGGTTCAGCTGCCAAACTATGGAGGAAATCCACAAAGTCAGTGAAAAATGGGAGATATCTGCATAGAGATGAGATCAAAGGAGGCTGATGGAAGGAAAAGGAAGACATTGGCCTGTTAGAACCGGGATGGCTATTGCAAAAATCATGGAAAATGCCACTAGAGCAGGCGTTAAATGAGTATTAAAGGAAAGTAGTCGGGAGAGGGGGAAATGAAAGGCTGGGAAGCAGTGGGAGAACATGGCATGCCAAGAGCAGGTAACAGCCAGGAGCAGTAACGTGAGAAAGGTGGGAAGGACAGTGTGAACATCAGAGGGGAAGGAGGAAGAGAGGCTGAGGAGGCTCTAGGGAAATAAGTTATTTTTGCTTAATAGGACAGGCCAATTTTAAGCAGTTCCCTGGCACTATTTGTGCAAAATAGCATCTTCCAGTTAACGAGCCTTCCTCGGATATTGTGCCTCTAGGGTGACGTGCCACAGCCGCCTCCTCCTCCTCCCATCCACCTCCACGGGCCCATCCAGACCCTTGGGCTAGCGGGACGAGCCCCGCAGAGCCCTGGGGCTTGTGGAAAGCAGCAGCTCCTAACAGGGGGGCTCCTGTTCCTGCACCTACACAGATTCATCTCCTACCTGTGCAAAACAGCTTCACCTGAGCTCAGGGTGGTGCCATTTGCCAGGTGTCTGAAATGCTGCAATGAAAGGAGCCCGGCAGTGTTTTACCCTCCGAATGTGACGGTGCACATCTGCGGGGACCCAATTTATGGGGAACATCCCTTATTTTTCCCTCACTGCAATATGCTGGTAAATGCCTCCTGTTAAAACTTGTTAGCATTGCAGACTGCCGAGGCTCAGCAGCAACATGCCCTTCCCAGCTGGGGATCGGTGGGATTGGATTGCTAGGGATCACCTGGAGATGGAAACAACAGCCTGCAAGGACAGCAACGCTCCTCACTTGCTCTTGACAGGGCAATGACGTCCAGAAGGATTTCAGTGCAAGGAAAAATGCAAAAAGAATGCCAGTCCCCCGCAAAAAACAGCACACCGTGAGGGAGGTGCAGAGCGCTGCCTCTTTAACGCAATCTTCCACTTAAAATGCTTACTTTCCACATTCCCTTTTTTTCCTTAAGTGTTGCATTACGGCTCTAGTGTCATCGCAGGCAGCATGTTTACAAGCGCTAAATAAAAGCAGATGGCTGGAGCAGCTCCACGGAGCTCCGAATGCCGCTCTGTGGGACGGGAGGCCTGACGAGGAGCGCCCGGAGCGGGGCGAACACGGCACGGCGGGAGGCCCCAGGGTCCCCGGGGCGCCTGGGGAGAAGTCCCCTCATCCTGCCCACGGCACGTGCGCATACGCTGAAACAAAAGGCTGAGCAAGCGCGGCTTGCCAGAAATGCTAATGCTTTATTTGCAAGTGTCAAGATGGCTGTGAAAATCCAAGCAGTTCCACGCACGGCTCTGGAGCGGCTGCCAGCTCTGGCGAGCGTGCCGAGCTGCTCCTTCCTCGGCGCGGCCCTCGCGGGGCACAGAGCCCAGCGGGCTGCAGGAGCGGGGCGAAGCGGCAGAGACGGCCCTGGCGAGCCTGCCTCTGAGCGCCGGGACCTGCAAACGGCCTCTGCTTTAAGGACAGCTCTTCTGATTAAAAAAGAAACCAGGGAACAGATTCATGAACCCTCCGCGCAGAAGCCATCAAACATACATATGTATTGCACACACAGTGAGCAAGGCTCCTTGCAGCTCTGGTTGCCCCAAATTCATTGCAGACCCCAAAGACTACACATTTTTTTTTCTCACCAGAGCCCATTTCTGACCAAAGGGAAGGGCTGAGATACCTCCAGGGCAGCCCATCATCGTCTGGGATGCTTTTCTCTTTCAGGACCGACTGGTGTGGATAACATCAGGTCAGTCCAGCACAGACTAGATGCAGCCTGTCCCCATGTGCAGATTTAGCAGGAAAAAAAAAATATATTCCCCTGATACTGTTTTTCTAAACTAGCTCATTGCTAAGCATTTTTCTTCTCCATTAATTTGCTGGTGATCAGTGGACTAGAAATCAAGGATGACTTCAAATGGTTCCTAAGAACAGGACAAAACGCTGCCCTTTCCCAGCACGGCAGGCCAGGGGAAGGCAGGCTGAGCTCCCGGGAGGCTGTGCTTCTTCCCCTCCTTTTAGGGTTAATTTCTCATCTCTGACTACGCCAGCTAAAAGCAACCCTTGCCCCCAAAGATCTTCCCGCACGACAAGTGGAGCGCCAAGCGCAAGCGTGAATAATCCAGAGGAGGAAGAACAACTGTTCACCTTTCATTTCTGTCATCAGAACAACACAGCGCTGCAGTTTAGGGGGGTAAGTGACATTTTCCGAAGGCACGGAGTGGGTGAGGGAGCTGGCACGCTGCCCACCAGCACCGGCAGCCTCTGCCAGCGCCGCGGGGCCACCGCGGACGGCACGAACCCCCTGGCACGAAGCTCCGCGCTCCTCCTCATCGCAATGACCACGGCGCAACCTGAGAACATCCTTCCCTGCGTCGCGCAAGCAGAGGTGGAACATCTGCACTTAGCTCTGCTTCCTCACATATGTTTTCTATATCTCTTAAAATAGGCCTGACAATTGTGGTTGTCCGTCACTGCCAACACTTCCCTCTCTGCTTCAATCCTGACTGCAGGCCTCGTGCAGCTCCCCAACACACGGCCAAGAAATATTTTTCCATGTGTTGAAGGAGAAATGTCTCACTAACCTGCAGGTCGAGACTTCCCTGCCTTTCCTTGGGCTCTTCTCTTTCTCCAGCCAGTTGGACAAGGCTGTTCCAAGAGGGTCATTAGGAAATGTTTTCTTCAGCCGCTACCGATAAGGAACGTGCTCTTCTCTCCCCTTCTCTTGCATCTAAGGATATTTCACTTTCTTTTCTTTCTTTTTTTTTTTTTCCCTTCAAAGTTAGACTCTGGATAGCCTTTAGCCTACCTCCAAGGAAGGCTTTTTCCTAGGACGACCTACAAAATGCTGATGGAGAACACAGGGTCAGGCCTTCAGGTTAAATGGCCAACTCATGTCAAGAGACTATTTTTACTGCCCTTCAACAGCAGTTCAAAGCCTGCTCCAACAACAAACTTTCCTGATCTTTCAAAGCCAAGGTAGATGCCAGTGACTGACTTCCTCAGTGAGGTGATCGTATGCAGACCAAAGAGCTCAAAGCTGTTGGTTTAATGGCTTTTCAATTCTGTTGTCAGGTCAGTAATCCTTTTTTCTCCCCAATGTCACTCAGACTTCAAAAACCCCAGCTGGGCTTGAAGAGCCAGTGTTTATTTTATCTAGGAGGACATCATATGGCACAGTTCCTTCGAAGCAGATCAATTTATCTGCTGTTGACAGCAAGTATTCGTCAGTGGTGCCGAGCAGTGCAGGAGGTTACCGAGAGTGCACTAACACAGAGCTTCCAACTATCAATCTGACAAACATCCTGCAACATTTTATCTGCCTTTATCTAAGGTCCTGAAGGCTTGATAATCCATCAAAACTTGCGGTCCTGGAAAATGTTCTCATGTAAGTAAAAGAGAGTCGTTGCTTATGAAAAAGAATGACCAGAAGGAATGTGGAACTCAAAAAGGGAAAAAAAAAGACAGAAAGATCAAGCCAAAAAAAAAGCTGTATTTTCAACAGAATGACCCTTTGCCATAGGGAGTGAAGGTCAATCAGGATTTAAGCCTGTGCTTCATTTTAGTGCATGACTTAATTCAAGCATGGACACCAGCACGGCCTGGGAGATGAGCGCTTCTGTGAGCTGAGAGATCAAATAACTCCTGGTTACATGTTCTTCTTGGCACCAGATAACAAGGGACCATTATCTGCATTTTCTGCTAACGGAGGCAGGGATATGAGCCATAAGCTCTCCAAGGATCCCAACCAGGCTAAGGGCAAAGCTGGCAACAGAATTGAGACTCCGAATGCTGAATCAAGCCCTGCTGCTACTTCTCTGACTCATCCCAGGAACCATTTGCTGAACAGTATGAAGCTTTTCCAAAGTTTTGCATGCTGTGTCAGCTATTCCAGGAAAATTAATGATTCCAAGAATCCTAAGGTCAAGTAATCAGCCTTGGCATTGATTCTTCCTTGAAGGCCTCATGCTTGGAAGCCACTGACAGCTATTTCTGGAATTAGTCAACATTTACAGTAGTCAGAACTTACTGCAAGATGAACAACTCCACTAGCAATCCGGATTCCTGCTCCTAGGACATCCGTACGTCTCCGAACGCCCTCGTTATGCTCTGACAGCAAACTACACAATGCACTTTGCCAAAATTTGGGCTAGAGGATGGACTGCTCTTTGAAAGCTCTTCCTCAATGTGTCTCCAGCCAAGCTAGCGTGACCTACTTCTATTTTACCTTTGGCTATGGGGATTATTTCTCACTCTCCTCTCTGCTGATGGGAGATGCAAGATGTGCGTAACGTACGCATGGGGTTTGTCACCCTGTTTGACAAAGTCACAGCCCTTAGCTTTGCTCAGGGGGAAACCAAAGCTAAACCCATAACCATCGATCACATACATATCCAACAGGATTACTTAAGCACTCGACGGAAAAAAAAAAGTCTAGATAGATGAGGTATTGGAAGCAGAGAGAGAACACTTTACCGGCCGTTCTGCTGGTCTGTGATGTTTAAGATTTACAGAGACTACAATGACTAATATAATCTGAACAAAAGCAGAGCTGGCCACTGTGCTGCTCTCTCCGTGGAAGAGGAGGCCGTTCCCGCGAGCCCTCGCATTTATTTACACAGCTATCTCCTGCTCTCTGCCTTGCCATCTGGCTGCAGGAGAAAACAGATAGGGCACGGCAGTATCTCGCACGATCCCATCCTCCCAAGACGTGTGGGAGGCGCGAGCTCCTCGCCTTTCCAAGCCATGGAACGGCACCTTCCCACCAGCACCGAAGCGGGGCGAAATGTCACAAATACAATAAAAGTCGAGCTGTAAATCTCACCTACAGCAAGCAAAGCCGCCACACACAAGCCACGCTCGTCCAAGCAGCGAAAGGTCTGCGCACTGCTTGGAGGGCGGCAGCTTCTTTGGTCAACTCTTCTTTGGTCAACCCCAAACCCTTGGAGGGCACCGCGAGGCAGTCCCCACGTTCAAAGCACCCGCTCCTTTCAGCACCGGACACTAGTCACTTAGCTCTTTTGTTTTCACTATTCGGGAAAAATAACAATAGTGGTAGCTATGGAATATCATAACACGCCTACTGTTGCAATGACAAAGTTTGGCTGGAAAAGATAAACCCTCCTAGTAGAAAGGGAGTGTAGTTGATGTAACGGAAATTTGGTTTTAAAGAAAGAGCTTTCCTAGGGTAATAAAGCCTGTTCCGGAAGGTTTTTCCTTATATCTTTCCCACGAGCACTAAAATGCACATGTTTTCCAGCAAGCAAAATGCGGTAAAACAGGAGTCCTTCCAAGAGTTTCCTTAAACTTGCTCCCTCAAAGACTAAACCAGCACAGAGCCCATTTCCTACCTGCGAAGCCAGTCTCCTCATGGCCTCTTCCTGGCGGCGCCGCATCTCGGGGGTCCCCGGGCAGCTCCCGCTGGCGATGGACGAGTGGGCGGAAGGCGGCTGTGCCAGGGGCAGTTCTCTGTTCGCATCCACATCTGTCCCAAGGAAACAGCTGGTGAGTTGCTAGAGGACACGTATGTGCAGCAGCATTACTAGCGACTGCACCACTCATCATTTCTAGCTGTCCATTCCCAGCAGTCCCCATATATCCACAAAGGCCCTTTGGGGCTTCACGCAACAGCAGACTGTTCGGGGCCACCCACCACAAAGGCTCCCAAAGAGATTTCATTGGGAACCAACACAGAAAGGCCTGCTAAGATAAAGCTCTGAGCTTGCCGCACTCATCTCTTCCATAGCAACTTAAGCAGTTATGAAATAAGCACCTCACTGCGCAAATTACAGTCCTGACAGTCTGATATATTTTAGTGCAAGGTTCTCCTAGTCTGCAGGTCTGCCAGATCTTCCCTTGCTGCGATCTACCAACTGCTAACATGGCTCTCATCTTCAGTAGACAGAGATTTTTTTCCTGAATTATGTGACCATATTATAACAGGCATAAATGGAGTGTCACAGCTAGCACATCTATCTGAAGGCCATTAAAGAGATCAGGGAGAGGAAGAAATTCAGAGAAATTCAAAATAGCAACAGGACCTGGAAAGGGCTTACAAGCAAATAATGAATTATACGACATCATCTCTGTAATATCTGACTGCTTTGCACTGCACTTTGGCAGTTTCTTTTGCTTGGTAAAGTAGAAATCAGCTTCACCATTAGCTGAAATAGAAATATGTTTCAGTGCATGAAAAAAAAATCAAGGGCATTTTCATTACAATTCTCTGGCAAGACTAGGACTTCTGAGCTCTTTATGGAAAAAAGACCCGTTTGTTGAACAATTCTGAGGGCTTCTATCCCTGTAGATGACACGGGGGAGTCTTTCACCTTTCGGCCTCATGACTGCACCTGAGTGAGAACTGAGAGATAGTGGCTTTGGTCGGACCAATGATCTTATCTATGTCCTTAGCGCATGAAAGATGTGGGGCTCACAGAAGTTATTCAGCTGGCGACAGTCTCTTAGATCTCCCCCATCCCTGTAACCAGAGTGGGGAGATGTACAGTTGGAGCACTGCAGGGCTGGAGTTAAAATAGGGAAAGCAGCCCTGCCTTTCACTACACATTGTTCATTTAGCTCTGACAAGTGACATTATCCAACACGCCAGCATTTGGTGACATTTCAGATGTTTCTACATGGTAAGAGTACTCGAATGCAGCAAACAGATTTAGTGACAGCTTCGCTGAGATACAGTGACCCAGATCCTTAAAGATACCTTTAGGTGTCTCGCCTGGTATTTTTATTGCTGTCTTACTCACTTAGCAGGAGGGATGCGGTTGGGAAGAGCTGTCAGCTGCACCTGCGGAGCGGCGCGGGCTGGATGGGACCACAAGGTCCCAGCTCGGGCAACTTCAAGTCTACACAGAGTCTGCAACCTCCTCGAACCCTTGGTACCATCATAAACCTCAATATCGGTCATATGGGGAGGGGGATGCAATGGTTTGACACAGATTTATAATAATGAAATCCTGGCAATTACAAGTAGGACCTGTCGAGCAGACCAGAGAGAATCTGCAATGCCTCTATGTCAGAAAAATAAGAGACAGACTATTTTGACTCTGCTAAGAGCATCTTTGGAACGGCAGTAGTATAAATATTGCCAGCGGGCCCTTCCAGAGCCACGGATTTGGCAACAACCCCTAAAATGATTTACCGGGGTTGAAGAGCAAGGCGATCTTTGCAGCCAAAAAAGCCACGGGAGTCAAGAGAAAGAGTGTGGGTGATGCGAGGATACCGGGGGGATCTACTTACGTTTCGGGGAGGCGTGGGGGCTGTCGGAAGCGATCTGCCTCATGCGTGTGCCGTGGCAGCTGAGGGCCACCAGGCGGGAGATGATGGCCGTCTTGCCGAAGCCGATGTTGCCGACGATGACGACGCCGCGGTTGACGCTGGCGTTGGCGCTCTGCAGCTGCGCGTCTATCTCGTGGAAAACCCAGTCGCGGCCGACGAACACCGACTCCGTGGTGATGCTGGGCACCTCGAAGAGCAGCGGCTTCAGGGAGATGTCGGGCGGCCGGTACGGGGCAAAGCGCACTGCAAGCACCAAAGCACAGCAAGGAGGCGTGAAGGCCAACGCTGGAAGAGCAAAACGCTGCCAACAAAATCACCGTTTGGTCTTTTGATTTAGTCCCCAAAGGCCACGCTGCTGAGGATGCTGTTTGACATTTACATTCTAGCAGAAGCTTGATATAACTGGGCGACGTGTGAGCCCAAGACAAGATGCGGCGACAGCGTCGCTCCTTCCCCAAAGAGCACGAGGGCAGACGGGTCCCACCAAATAGCTCCACCTGAATCACTCTAAACTTTTGAATGAAATTCTGTGTTAAAATAGAATTTCTCAAGTGGGCATTAACATAAAGGGATGGAGCTGCATTGGTGGAATGTGCATCGCTCTACGCGCGGGATGTGGCTCGAAGCCAATGGGGCCACCAGGGCTGAACTGGAGCTGTGGATCACCCCAGTTGAATTCCTTTTGCTTTGAAATAAACCATCTCACACCAGGCTTTGGGCTAGGAAGTGGACTTGAAAGCTCAACTTGGTCAAAGCTGCCTATCAGTTACAACTCCAGTGGGTTTTATTGACGGGGAAGGGATTATACCTGTGCTATTACCCCGAGATGTTGCTGTCAGCCTCCTGGCCTCCTGAACCGACCGCTGCGTTAAGCGGGTCTCTTCTGAGCCAGACCCTTTCTGGAGCCACGCAACGAGTTGCTCTGGGAGATGCAAAGACGAAGCCCCAAACAGCAAAGATGCTGCATTTCCCTGAATCTTCCCCAAATGCCATTCATCTCCCCCCAGAGCTGCTCCTTGCTCCAGAAATGGGGGCTTCACTCTGGCCCTGATGCTGCCACTTGGGAATCCCAGCATGGGAAGCTCTGCTAAAACAGCCCATATTTCTTTCCAAAAACTAGCCCTCTGCCCTTATAATCCACACCGACTATACTGCTGCCCTCTCCAACAGTGGAGACAGCCCAGAATGCCCTCCAGCCCACACCAATGAACGGCATCCTAAAGCCAGTCTTTATCCAAGTGGAAGCAAATATCTATATTTGTATCTATATATCTTGGCTGCCACATAGGAACGGCATCTGCTCAGCTACAAAAGCCTTGGCGAGACCACAAGGAAGAGACAGACCTACTTATCTATCAAGATCCGATTTTCCTGCCCACCCGAGGCAAGCAGCAACGTTCACCCCTTATCTCAGGCCACGATGAAGAGCCTTCCCTTCTGACTGCTTGCTAGGAGAGCTCGTAATGGGATCAAGATCATGGGAAACGGTGAGAAAATTTGGGGAGAAACCAGCACCTGGCAAATTTGTAAACCAGTACCTTGCTAGAGTGTACCAAAAATAAGTATGTGCAATGATATGCAGTGATAGCAAAGCGCAACCCGAGCCGAGGATTTCCCGTTGGAACAAGGTTGGCGGCTGCCACAGCCCAAATCAGAGCGATTTCACGGGAATAGCTGGAACTTGCAGCACGCTACACATTCTGTGAGAGAAAAATAGTTCCAAATAGTGGCAGTTTGGGGGTTTTTCACCTCCTCTTCTCCTATTTTCACAAGTAGCCTCTCTGTGAGAGCCAGAAGCAAATACCACAAGGACATGGGGCTGCCTCTACGCTCAGGAATGTTATCAGAAAAGAAAAGGAATAGGAAAAAGGGGGGAAAAAACAACAAAATCAAACATGCAGTGCTCCATGGTTGTTAAATGCGTGTCTGGAAAACAATTCGATCCTGTTCCTACAATAAAGTTTCATGTTTTGGATGCAACCGCCACAAATTGTGAAGGCTTGGCACGCGCCTTGCTGCGAACATATGGAAATTGTGTCTGTCAAAGTTTGCATTTTTATAAGTGCCTCGGCAGCCAATGCGATTTCATTACAAACCGCGGTCCAAAATGACTCCAGAAAAGAAAAACTTTCTTTTTGCTTTTTTTTTTTTCTCTTTTCTTTCTTTCTTTCCCCCCAGCAGAGCCTTGGGAGCTCTTTCCTCTCCACTTTTTCTCCCGTAGAAAAGAAAATCTCCAAGTTTCCATAAAAAAGAAAAGCTCAAAGTTTCTGCCCTTTGTCCAAAAGGTTAAAAACGCCCTTGCAGGGGAGCAACGAGGGGGGATTTGTCGCAGCGTGGGCACCTCGGAGAGGGGACCTACCTCGCAGGTCGTGCTGGGCGCGGGCGCCCGCCGCGCTCTGCCGCGGCATCCGCAGCGACGTGCGCAGCGGCGCGTGACGCTGCTCGTCCAGGTACGCCAGGTCCTCCAGGTGCGCCGAGCTGGTGGCTGCCGAGAGAGCACACGGAGGGGGTCACGCCGCGCTCCCACACACGTTCAGCCCATAAAATCTTTGTTTTTACTCCCCTTTATAATTTATTTTTAATTTATAATGATTTTATTATATTGTAATTGCGTTAGATAAGCAATCGGCTTGATGACAAGATGCCCCCGTGGAAAGAGGGAAGCTTCAACTGCTTGGAAATACTATTCCCAATGATAAATAGAAACTCTGATTATAAATAAGCTAAAAGGCTCTGCAGATCACAAGCTCTGTTCACGTTCTGCTAATCAGGTCCAAAATCCTTTTTAAACTGCCAGTATTCAGCTCTTCAGGATTTTGTTTGGCTCTGATATTGCTTTTTGGGATATATTCATTACTATTACAATTCTGAAGCATCAAGATGGTCCCAGGTGGCTAAGTGAATACTGAATGAAATGCCTGCAACTTCTAATTCATTCCCTCCTTTAGTATTTGGTCACTTACCGTAACGAGGTTATTGCTGTAAATTGAAATAATTAATTAAATGGCTTGTTCAGAGAGCTGCTGCACAGCCCGTGTTAATGCCCGGGGCTGTGAAAGGGGCGGTATTTCAAGGCGGCTCTTGGGGCTCACAGAGCCCTGTCCCCATCCCGGTATTGACAGGAGTTTGAGGAAGAGGAGGGCGAAGGGCAGCTTAACCCTTTGGCGTCTGCCAGCATCCCACCATCAGGGCAAAAGGTTGGCGAGCGGGAGCGAGAAGCAAAGCAAGGGAAGAAACAGGACCCGGGCCTGGGCTTTGCTGTCCTTCCCGGCCCTCCATTCCCAGGGCCTCGCTTGGAGGCTCACTGGGAAGCAGCAGCTGAGGGCCGAAACGCTGCACTGAGGACGCCGGGGACTGCGGGCAGAGGGAAGCTGTGGTTTTGCAAGCTCGAAACCCGCCGCAATCGGCTCGTGGACGTCGCAGCGGCACCTGCACCAAGGGGACAACGCGAGCAGCTCCCACGCGCGCCGGTCTGCGCCGCTCGGTTGGCTCCCCGTTTGCACCATTAATGCCATTTTGATATTTGTGGATGAGTATATATACGTATTTCCTCATTCTACTCTTTTTTACATATAGAAATATGCATCTCTTTACATCTAACCATGCAGGGGGATAAAGATCTGGCAGTGAGGCAGAAGCATGACTGGACAGTGCTATGGGTGCTCAGCAGAGATACATACATGTACATATATGTGTATACATATGTATATATAGGCACAGACACTCTGGAAACTGCTGATTCCCTGCCCTGAGCCCTGCTCCAGGCCTGACTAACTCCTGCAAGCAGATCCAGCTGGGGATTCAATTTCTTCAGAGCAGAGTAGCCAGCACTGTTCCCTCTACCCACGGAACAACAGTTTAGCCCCAAAATCTCTTCCTGCCCTTTATTCCCCAGCAAAAAGGTGCAATATTTGATGAAAATTCACGTTAGTCCTGAAGAGTGAGCAGTGTAACCAATGTCAACACTGGCAAACTTGATTTGTAGCCTCCTATTTTCTTCTTTAAAGTCCTCCATCCCCTTTTCAAGCACATTCAGATGGATGCATTGATTTTCCAAGCTGGGGTTTGGGTAAGGAGACGGAATACAGATGGAAAGACACTCACTGTGCTCACCCAGAGACTCGGGTCTATCGAAACATGGGAGTCCATTTTTTTATTGCAAATAAAGGGAAATAAGTTCATTGAGCTTGTTCCAGGAGAACAGCCTGCAAAGACCTGGGGCTCCGATGGCTGCAGCTGCGTGGGGCCCTGGCACGCAGGAAAGTGGTTGGGAGGCACAAAAATGAGTATTTTTCTAGCTGTTGCAATAAGCAAGCAGCTTCCTGGCAGAACAACCGTCCGTCTCCTGGGGAGAGCAGTTCTGCTGGAATCTTTTTTTTTTTCAAGTATTTAATGAATCTGCAGTTTATCCTGCATCCTGTCACCTCTGAGGAGGTGAAGGGAGCCCGCTGCAGACAGGGGCATCACGAGCAGCTTCAGCTCCTTTTGCTGCCCAACTTGGTCACTGTTCATCCGCACGGGTCTCCCCAGAGCCGGGGAATTGCCCTGCACTGCACCAGCCAAGGGACTTTTCCACCTTCTCCACGGCTCCATCCCGTCCACGTCTCCCCACGGCCTCTCTTTGCTACAGGCAACACTGCCATCCCGCCCTTTTTAACGTCAGTGAATTGAGATTTAGCCCCCTGATACAAAACTGAGAAGTGATTAGAGAAATCTGAGGCCAGGGAGAGGCTAGAAGTGATTTCTTTTTCCCTTAGCCAGTGCTTCAGGACTTCAAGAATTATGTAAAACCAATTCATCTTGCAAAATATAATATTAAACCATTGAAAGCTTGCCCTCAATGGCAAAGCTTACCCTGGGTAATAAGGCACAATGATTGCAGGTAAGTACTAGCGATAGCATTTTTGAGGAGAGATATTTTCCTATTTGCATGCTGCTAATGCAATCCTTCCAAGAAAATGGCAGAGAAATAGGTAAATTCCATACTCCAGTTCCACGTACCCTCAATTCAACTCCCTCGCAGCTTTCATTAATAAGTGCATTTCAGATTCGGTCACATCATTTTTGGCTGGACGGCTGGGCTGAGTTCTCAAGAAAGTGTCCAACATAACTCAGGAAAAGAGTAGATTTGAGGTTTTCTCCTAAATGTCTTCTTGGTTTCATCTCTCTCCTTGAGAGAATCATATGCAGAATTGCATCTATCCAGATGCTTTAAAAAAGAAGAAGGAAATGTGCAGATTTTTGCTCTATTGCAACATAGCTTGAGCTGCAAAAAAGTACTGCAAAAGCAAGGCCTCAGTGACAGATCTAATTAGGTTTTTTTCCCCCCGTGTTGCAGTGTATTTCCTTTAATATCCTATTCCTTCCCAGGCTATTTTTGTCTCAATTCTCTTCCCCTTGGGCAGAGGTAGCTCCGAGGAAGCCTCAGCTGCTCTGCTGCCCGCATGGGGTTTAAAGCGGCTCCCAACACATCAGGGTTTGGTCCATGTGGATGCATTCCGACTCCTCCGAGGAGAGGGAAGGCGGGAAGGGAAGGCGGGAAGGGAAGGCGGGAAGGGAAGGCGGGAAGGGAAGGCGGGAAGGG
>JAVCKT010015801.1:0-10282 GCA_032273925.1 Rhynchotus rufescens
ATAGTTCTGAATGAACCCTTTTTTTTTTTTTTTTTTTTTTGTTCTAAAATGTAATCCAAAGACGCATTTTTTACTTTCATTTCAAATAGAATCTAAATTACCATTTTTTTTTCTTCTCAGTGAAGATATATACAGACAGCCACAAAACCCCATGTCTAAAATTTATTTATTTATTTATTTATTTATTTATTTATTTATTTATTTATTTACTAAACAACTGACCCAACATGTATTATTTTGTGCAAATTCCATTTGGGATCAGTACCACATGGGAATTTTAGAAGGGCTTGATGTGACTGTTCTGCTGTACAAGCCAGAATTTCTGGCCAGAAAGTACTTGCCATGATGCAGAGGAAAATTCATAGATCTCCAGGCAGATGTTGTTTCCCTGCAGGGTTGGCCCCTAGAAGGAATGGAAGTCTGAATTCCTGCTTAATTTGGGAAATGTGCTGACAGGGAGATATATTTGGTGTTTAATAAACTAGTTCAAAACAGAATGGTTCACATCAGATGGGAAAAACTAAATATCATAGCTTGAAATTATCTCCAGTTTTCCCACTAGAAAATTAACAATTGACAAACTGCCCTGTTTGTAAAAAAACATCCCTCAATCAAAAAGCTGAAGTTGGCTCTGTTTCAATGAAATCGATGATCTAAAATTTAAAGCAATTTTTGTATTTCTTCCTATTGGACATGTTCTGTCCCAGCAACAAGGTGTGCTTGGGTCTAAAAGGCCTGCATATTTAGGAGTGGGAAGATGAATGCAGAGACCATTGCTAGCCTTTCAAATAATTATTTAGTATGGTATGTTCAGCGGTGAAGTTTTAAATAAAAACATTTTTTAATACATAAGATTGAATTCTCAGCTGAAAAGTGTAGCTATAGGGAACAACAGATTCATTCTTTAACTAATTTCATCCTGACTGCTTGCAGAAGGAGTAATGTGAAACGCTTGGGTCTTAGCAGAATGGGAATTGGCTTTGAAACACTGGTGACTTACAGGGAATGGTCTTTTTAGTGTCCTTTTGTGTAGCTTAAGTGGAGTTACGCTGGTATTTTGCAGCAGTGGAGAATTTCTCTAACTCTTCCCCCACTGTACATACAGCTCCAAGGTGGTGCCACTGCCAAATAGCAACAGGAGAAGAGGCAGTGGGCACAGACTGCAACACAAGAAGTTCCACGTGAATAGACAATGTTGTTTGTTTTACAACAAACAACATGGGGTAGGCAGCTACTGTAGCAGGTTGCCCAGAGAGCCTTTGGACTCTCCACACTTGGAGATACTCAAAACCCGACTGAGGACAAGCCTGGACAGTCTGCTTTATTTGTCCCTTTTGGGCAGGGATTCTGACTGGATGAGCTCCAGAGGTCCCTTCCGACCTCAACAGGTCTGCATCTGCTCTTCTAAGAAGGACACACAGTCATCCCTTGTGAGGTGGAGAGCTGCAGAGAAAGCGGCGATTCCCCAGAATGTTGTTCTGGTTTCCCCTAATTTGTGGTTCAAGGACTGCTTAATACATTCTGTTGTCACTTGAGGGACCCTTAGTTATTACAAAGGATGTAAATGTAAATTACACATGCAAAAACCACATATGAAAGTCATTGTTAATGAATAGCCCCAGTTGTGCAGTTACTAATTAGAAATCTGTTGAGTAATAAAGGCAGATTTTGGTTTCTTTGAAGTCTGTAATTAAAGTTTGCATTGACTTCATGGGGCTATGGATGTGACCCATTAAATTTTATATCTGGCATAAACTGTGAACGAAAGCAAGTTGACTGGACTAGTTTATACGCTTAAACATTCTATAAAAACATGGCCTGTGCTACTAGGGAACAAGTTATTCCTGCCTCCAACCAGCAAGTGCCTGTCTGTGGTTGCTCGTTGCACACTCTGGTAACTGCCCTGCTTCAGGCTCACTGCCTCCCTGTCTGGTGGGAAGGAGGAGCTGTGGAGCTCCCTTATCCTGCCATAAAGAGGCTGCTAAGAGGTGGATGCAGACTGGGAATGCTCAGCCTAGGAATGGGCCCCCGCATATGAGAAGTCACAGTTGGTTCTTTGCTGTACAATGAACATTTTATGATTTCTGATGTTCGAGAGCAGATACTGTTATTCTCCTTTTTCAAATATTGTCTGTGAAGCAAGTATATAAGTAATAGCCTGAACATATTTGCTCACTAAAAGGATAGTTTCGGGGAAAGAGGATTAAAATTCTTGGAAAATCAGCAAGGCAGCTACAAGTGTCAGGTGATTATGCAGCCTTACATAAGTGCCACGTTTGGTGTCTAGCCAAGCATTTCTAAAACTTATAGGGCAACTTGTGTTCACATTTAGACCTGCGTAAATCTGAAAGCACTTCAACAAAATCAGTGTAGTGTTTACTCCTATGTTAGAGCTTTCCTTGAAAATGGAAAAAGCTGTATTGAATAAATTTTCATTTCAGGTTTGAAACAAGACTGTCACATTTATAGATTTTGGGAGAGACCTAATATCATTGAATAATTCTGTTTGGCTTAGGCAAATTTTCAGATATCTAGAATTAGAAAAGGAAATCCAGATTGGTGGAAGATTGTTTGAATGCTGAAAATGACTGAATAAATCTAGGGAATCCTGATTAAGCAGAATTTGTCAGTCTGTCCATCAGGAAGTCTGATGGATTTTCCTGATCAGATACTGAACATACGCAAAGCAAGACAGTGGACAGTGAGTCTAAGAAATATCTTCAGCGTAATCCTTTTTTTGAAAAAAGATTTATGAACTGATGTTCAAACAGAAGCATAAAATGTTTCCAGATCACAACAGAATAAAAGGACTATTTTTAGAAATCTCTGAAATCAGGGATTTGAGGACAGGAAGTCAGAACAGACAAGAATGCATTTAGAAACATGTTAGCTTTTACCTAAAGCAAAGAATTGGACATTAGAGAAGTACTGGAAAGCTCACTAGCATTTATTCTTTGTGCCCACTAGGCAGCATCAGATGAATCATCATGAAAAATAAACAAGACAACTTTAGTTGAGAGAGAAAATAAAGCATGTGAACCCCCCCACTGACACAATCCAAATGCCATCTGTCTCTTTTTCTAATGAATGGTGTTATCATTTCTTTTGTGCCAAATGAATGAACTATTTTCACCACACGGATACTGTCTATTCCAGCACGTATTGTGCGCCACAAATTTGAAGGTGAATTTCGCAAAATGTTCTCACTCTGCCAGTGACCTATCCAATAGCCAGAGACCTATCTAATAAGTTATGGTTGGATAACTAACACCTAGAGAAATGGTGGCCTCTGGTGAAAGAGTCATCAAAACCCTCAGCCTTGATGGAAACCTAAAACGCAGCTGTCCAGCACTGCCACATTACTCAATAGGCAGTTGAGCAGCTCTGAGTTGCACAGAGATGTACAAGCTGCAAGACTGTTCCAAAGACAAGAATGATAGCAAATAGCAGGAAGAATTGGAAGGGAAAAAGGGAAGAATTCAATTATTGAGGTGTGTTTCTAGTGCTTGTAGAAGCCTTACAGTACATGTAACCTGTTTTCGGCAAGGAAAATAATATTTATATATTGTTTATTTAAATCATAGGAACATATAGTTTATGCTTGTGGTAAGATCAGTTTAAAATCAATACTTATATTAGTTTGATTTTTATAAAACAAACATTTACCATAATAAATATCATAGCTAAGCTCTCTTGGACGAGGTTATCATATCTAGGCAAAGCCTCTAGATATGTATTCTCAAAAAATATTCCCTACCTCAGTTGTATCAGGTTTTAAGACCTGAAATTTTGCCTCATTGAATAATTGTTCTCGCAGAATTTGCCTTCCCATTGTTCAGAAGCCCAGGATCTCTTTGCAAATCCTCAAATTCTGGCATCTCTTGATTATGCCTTTGTAGTGTGGTTACAGTGGAATAATTTCAGGAATGGACCAACGGCTGCCTGAGAAAAGCTCTGTGGAAAGAGAAGAGCCACAGAAGTTAACACAGGGGGCAACTGCTCTGGATCTGCTCTCTCAGCTCCTTTGGGTGCAAAAGGGATTGCAGTGAACATTTTATTTAAGTGACCATTTAAGTCTTGAGCTTTTGAAATTTGACGTTGTTTTCCTGACGGTGCTTAGAGATATGAAAAGAGGCAGCGTTAAAATACAGTAGTAACAATAGGGCAATAGTAGTAACTGTTTTTCGGACACAGACTTTCTTCTACCAAATCTTTTATTGCTGCGTTGATATGAAAACATTATCCGTGCTCCATCTGAAGTTGAAGCAGAAGTGTAGTTCTTTTGCTAGTCTGGGCTCTGTTACAGTCCAGAATCCTGATACAGTTAGAAATGTGTTAAAAATTCAATGTGTGGATGGATCCCAACTCCCCTTGTAAGTCAGTGGAGGCTGAGCTAAGATACTCTGTAGCTTTGTCTCCCAATTCCTCATATTCTTTAAGAATAGGAAAAACTTCCACTTTTCATGTCAATTGAATGTAATTAATTTATAGCAAAAGAATATAAATACAGTCAGAATTCATATTATAACATGAGTAGATAAGGGACACAATTTGTAATATATTTGAAAAGTATCCTTCCTGACCATGCTGCTCTTTGTTGCTTCTTGTTCGTGTCTTCCGCTGCACTGTTTAGGACTAAATGTGTTTGGAAATAGAGAATATGAAACGGCCTTAGCAAATCTTTGCATAATGCTGTTAAGTTTAGCACTGGCAAATCCTACCCTTACAAAGTAATAAAAGTAAAAATTACCATGAAGAATAGGTGAATTCCATCACAGAACAGGTAGAATAGATAGGCCAGTGGAGAAAGGTATGTTATTTCCACAGACTTTTATATGCTTTGCTCCATAAATCTCCTCGTCTTTAAATGTCTGAGGCACACTCCTCAGTCTCCAAGTTCTGTATATTTATTATTTGCTGAAAAGAATCCAATATGCAGCTTTTAGCCATAGTGCAAAATGACTTTTTGGAGTAGTTGTGGTATGACTTCACTCTTTTTCCTTGAAAACACCACTAGGTTTTAGTTATGCTTGTAATACTAAGTGTACATGCTGGAAATTTTGTCAAAATTTGCACCTCTTTTAACTTTTCTTTTGTTTAAGGTGTGTATTTATCTTACTTCTGGGGTGTACTTTTCATCCCAGAATGTATTTAGAAAATCAGGTAGGGAGGACTCGATTTTTTTATCGCACTTCTGGGTGGAACTAACTGCTGCTTGGCAGCAACATGACTTGTTTGGACAAGAATTAAAGACCAGTATGGAGCTGATATTACAGTGGAAAGCTTTAGAACACGAAAAATAAATCTTTAGAAGATATGCATCTCTTGACATTGGAATGAACCTCTCTGCTTTTCCAAAAACGCAGTTCAAAATTACAGCTGTTATGTTAAAGTTGTGACAAGAATCACTTTCTCATTGGAATTGTGCAGCTTAATGAAATACGGTTTCAGTAGAAATGTCATGCTCTGACACAGATTTGAGTAGAGGGTCAGAGATTATCCAATGAATCAGGTATGCCAGTTTCTACTGCATCTTGGATTTACATGCTAAGTCCTTTAGTTGGGTGTATGACCAACTATTTAACTTTGGGAAAAAATAAATAAGAAAACAAGAAGACTACAAGATGTGAATTCAAAGATGTACAGAAAATTTGAACAACCAAAGTTTAATTGGATAGATTTGAAATATTTCACCATTCTAACAAATAAAACTAGTACAAAAGGTTTTTTGATATCTATGGTCATGGGGGAGAGACTTTTTAAAAATCATCTCCTGATATTATCTGCAAATGTGTTAAATGATTTACTGAGTAGTTTGAGGCCTTGATTCTGTCCAGTTCTTCAGTGATAATATTTCTTTCTTGTGAATTTTGTGGGTTTTTTTTTTTTGAAGATGGATTTTTTGTTTCTGGGGACACGAGGATACTTGAATTCTATAGTGACTTTTTTTTTTTAAAAAAAAGTCTTTAATTAGTCATTTCCACATCAATTATTGGTGCTTCACAAGATTAAATTTTAATTTAATTTAAAATTAAGTAAAAAATACTGCTATTTCAATATAGTCATTAAGGTAACCATGTACTCTAAACTTGTCCTTTTTTTCAACTATATCAGCTGATTTTGTGGAAAATGCTACTCATCCAATAAACTTTATCTTATTTACCTGTGAAATGACTTGTTTTCACCAGTGCTATGATATGACTAAAATATGACCGAATGAGCAATGTGACTAAAATAACTAGTGATTACATAATAATGGATTCAAATTCTTTGTTAAACTTGGGATATGAGTGGGAGTTCACATTCAGTAAAACACGTATCAGGGAAGACAGAGTGATCCTTCTTAAAGCTGTGCAGTCCTTCTCTCCGCCCGGGCAAGGCTGGGCACCAGGCATTGACTTGGAGTTCAACTTTCACGTGTTAAATGTCCCAGGCTAAGTGTTACACTCAATTTCCTTGAGAAAGCGTCTCTTAGCAGAAGTCCTAAATTCTTTTTTTCATATTTTTTAAAACTAAAAATTATCTCTAATATTTTTATTAAATTATTCTAGTTGTGATCCCACCTACAATCCTAAATGTCATCTCTGCAAACATTTATGGCTCTGTTGGTTGTTGCTTTGCTAGCAACCTTGTGACAGCATGTTTGATGTCCAAGAAGTTCAAAGGAAAAATAGCATGTTTTATTAGTTATTTTGTTTTCACAAGTCATTTTCTGAAATAAGCCTCAGTGAAAGGTTTTTCAAAACAAAAACTTTTTGTAATGCAAAAAAGGCAGCAAGAAAAATACTCATTTTTAGTTTGTTGTAACTTCTCCAAAATGTCTCCTGGGTTGTTGACTCAGACTTTCAGAATAGGAGAACTGGATCTCAGCCATCATTCTTACATAAGAAAATTAAAAAAAAAAATGTAGCTCTTCAGTCCTCTGCCTAGATTATCCTCACAATAACCTTTGAAAACCTTTGATTAAAAAAGCAACACAGAAATAGCAGTTTAACAGAGCTTATTTGATTTAGTTGTATTGGAAATGAAAAATTTGACTAGCTGCTTTTTAAACCATGATACTGAATTATGTTCTATCACTGAGAAAGATTGGTATACAAAACCAAACCAAAACAGAACAAACGCATAAATAAAAAATCTGATTAATCCAAAACACTGATTAATTAATCTGTGATATTTAGCAGCTTTGTTAATTCACCAGAAAAGAATGTTATTCTATCTTCATGAGTACATGAGTCTGTTTATCACATGCCTCTATAAATGTCTTTGCAGATGTTTTTGTTGAAAATACTTTTGCTACCCTCAGGGCATTTTATACTACTAAATTAAACTGTGAATTTCCTTGCTTATTACAGAAAACACTTACAACACTGTGACAGACATAGCACTGCTGTGTTTTATCTGACCTAACTTTTTAATATCGAATTTAAGAACTACTTACAGATTATTTCAGTAGTTCAATGATGCCATGTCTAGTTAATCAAAAATGATAATTTCATCAGTATTCTATTTCTGCTAACACCATAAATACCAGGAATTCCACTAACAATTAAATGGTCTGGATAATTTAGGATGATTTTATTATTATCCTAATTAATTATTAGTAATTTGTCCATCCTATCCACGCTTCTTATATCTGCAACTCCTATTTATTTCATAGTGTGTTTCAGATTTAAAATCTTGTCTATCTTCAATTGTCATGTTGTCAAAGTCATCTCTTTAGCCCCATTTCTTAATGATTATCATGTCTGGGCCTGTTTAGCCTGGAGAAGAGAAGGTTGAAAGGAGATCTGATCAATATGTATAAATATCTGATTGAATGGTGAATGTAGCGAGGAAGTTGCCAAACTCTTCTCAGTGGTGACCAGTGACAGGACAAGGGGCAATGGGTACAAGTTGAAACACAGGCAGTTCCATCTCCATATGAGGAAGAACTTCTTCACTGTGAGGGTGACAGAGCCCTGGCACAGGGAGTCTCCTTCTCTGGAGATCTTCCAACCCTGCCTGGATGCTGCCCTGTGTCCCGTGCTCTGGGTGTCCCTGCTGGAGCAGGGGGCTGGACTAGATGATCTCCAGAGGTCTCTTCTAACCTCAGTCATTCTGGGATTCTGTGGTTGTGTGATTGTAGGCAATTTCTCCAATAGACAGAATAAACACAATCACAGAACTCCTCCTGGAGAGATATTATAAAGATCTAAAAATGGAAAGATGAATGAATAATTAAAGTTACCACATAGATCAGAAAATAAAAATCTAAATTATAATGTACCTGATGTATTCCCACTTGTTTTATATTTTAACCTGATAGAATTCTGTATTTCTGTCTTTTATGGAAAAATACTGTGATCACTTGGAAAGTTAACATCTCACAAAGGACAGCAAGAGATTTCATTTAGGTGAGCTATTAAATGCAGTATTTCCTGACAAAGTTTAGCTCTAAGTAAAGTAAATAAAATAAAAAAGTTTAAATCTGTATCTGATGACCAAGTTCATATCCGGGGAATTAAACATTACAAACTTAAAATATTGTCTTTGATTTCCACTCAAGGTTGGCCTATGCTGATGCTTCCAAAGTTAAACAACTGCCACATTCATCATCAGTTTCATCTGCTTTGCTTCTACCTGGGCTCTTTGTATAAAGTTCCTTTACTGAGTTTCCAAGACACATAAATCCCTCATTAGAAGAACCATGAGGGAGAAACAAGTACAAAACAAGTACAAGAGGTGATAACGAGTGGTAAAACTAGCATGATGTTTTGTGATAATGTTCAGTTTCTCAAGTGATGTTGTAATGTCACTGATGAAGTAATGTTTCTCAAGTGATACCGAGTGGACATGGTATAAAAGCACAGTGTACAGAAGCAGAGGTTGTACAGAACCGTAACAGAAGTCCTTGCAGGACTTCCAGTACTCCAGTGTATAATGGACAAGGATATAATGCCTTTCACAAAGAAATGCTGTAAGGTAATTATATGTCATCATAGAGCATTCAGTTCTAGTATGTCATCTTAGTCTGAATCAGTCACCTGCTGATTCAGTATTTCAGTGTGTATTTAGCCAAGATCAGTTAGATTATTTAGCAAAGATCAGCTAGATTATACAACACTGATGTCCATCATGTGAAAGCAAGGAATAAATACAGTGTTCCTTCTGGGAGGATCTGAGTATGTTAGATTAGCCTGCCTTAATGCTGACTCTGATTTGCACCATTTTAATTGTGCCCTTAGATATTGCCTACGGGTGAGCCACGTTACAGCCCTACTGCACCAGCGTGTGACTTAAGCACTTCTCACACGTGGAATTCACTTTTCTATCTGTAGTTGCTGACTGCTGACATTTTCAGTAAGTGCTGTGCATAGGCTGAGGGTGTATGCGTGTTGTTATCATCTATGTTTCATAACTTACTCCAGAAGCCAGCGTAGTATGTAATACCTAAATTAGCTTGAAACAAAACAGTTCGTGATCTGAAGAGCGAGCTCCAGTTGTGGCAACAAAAAGCTCATGAGGTTGAGTTCATCCTGCCAGAAATAAACTTTTGCACGGACAGATCCTCAGGCATTGTAACTTGTCTCTTTACTTAGGGACCAGTAAACTACAGAACTATGTGGGCTATAAGGTCCCCCACTCCTATCTTGATAGACATGCTTTTGAACTTGGGATGCCCTAATGGCCCAGTGAATTTGAATTCTCTTCAAAATATTGTTTTAAATTAAAAGACTCAAGATTTCACTGGTGTCTGTCTCTGCTGAACTGCTTCTATTCAAATCAGAAACATTGCTCTGCATGTTACATACACAGCACTGAGTGGTAGTTATATATGGTGAAGAATTACTTAATGCAATGTCTTAACCTGCTTACAAAAGGAAGATCAGAGGTTATATGATTATGAAATTCCATTATAAGCAGTCTTTTAATAATGAAATTAGTTTGAAAGCAAAGATAAGTTAAAACTTATGGAAAAGCAAAATCATTACATTATATTTTCTCTGTTAAAACTTGTTCAGCTGTCACTGTCTTCTACCATTACTGCCTTTCTTCCCTAGAACCCACCTACATAGACATAGTGACTATGCAGCTATTGATTCCCTCCTAGTGTCTTTTTACTATCTCCTTCCTTGGTCTAGGGCAGACTGGAGGGAAGGGAACAACATGAGGGAACTCAGGAGAAAAAAAAAACAACCAATATCTGTGTCCAGTGTGTCCAGCTGTGTCCAGTTCTGGGCTCCCCAGTACAAGAGGGATGTGGAGCTGCTGGAGAGAGTCCAGTGCAGGGCTACCAGGA